>CM040912.1:56714046-56724046 GCA_023029165.1 Gobiocypris rarus
GGAGTGAGAGAGAGTGAGTGAGTGTGTGTGTGTGAGTGAGGAGAGTGTGTGTGAGGAGGAGGAGGAGGAGAGGAGGAGGAGTGAGGAGTGTGAGTGGAGTGTGTGAGTGAGTGTGTGAGTGTGTGTGGAGGAGTGTGAGGAGTGAGTGGAGGTGTGTCTGTGTGTGTCTATGAGAGTGTGAGTGTGTGTGAGTGTGTGTGATGTGTGAGAGTGTGTGAGTGAGGAGTGTGGAGTGTGTGTGTGTGTGTGTGTGTGTGTGTGTGTGTGGAGTGTGTGAGTGAGTGTGAGTGTGTGTGTGAGGAGGAGTGTGTGTGAGGAGGAGGAGGAGTGAGTGAGGAGGAGTGATGGAGTGAGTGAGGAGTGTGAGGAGTGTGTGTGAGTGTGAGTGAGTGAGTGAGTGTGAGGAGTGAGTGTGTGTGAGGAGTGAGTGAGTGAGGAGGAGGAGGAGGAGGAGGAGTGAGGAGGAGTGAGGAGTGTGTGAGGAGTGAGAGGAGTGAGGAGGAGGAGTGAGTCAGTGAGTGAGTGAGTGTGTGTGAGGAGTGTGTGTGAGTGTGTGTGTGAGGAGTGAGTGTGAGTGTGTGAGGAGGAGTGAGTGTGTGGAGGAGGAGTGAGTGAGGAGTGAGTGCAGGAGTGAGTGAGTGAGTGAGGAGGAGGTGTGTGAGGAGTGAGGAGTGAGGAGTGTGTGAGGAGTGAGTGAGGAGGAGTGAGTGAGTGAGGAGGAGTGTGTGTGGAGGAGTGTGTGTGTGTGTGGAGTGAGGAGGAGTGAGTGTGTGTGAGAGAGTGAGGAGTGAGTGAGTGTGAGTGTGTGTGTGGAGGAGTGTGAGTGTGTGTGTGTGAGTGAGGATGAGTGTGTGTGTGTGTGAGGAGGGAGTGTGTGTGTCTGTGTGTGTGATGTGGAGTGTGAGTGAGTGTGTGTGTGTGAGTGTGTGAGTGGAGTGTGAGTGAGTGTTTGAGTGGTGTGAGTGTGTGAGTGTGTGAGTGGGAGGTGGAGTGAGTGTGAGGAGTGAGGTGGAGTGTGAGGAGGTGGAGGAGGAGGAGTGAGGAGGAGGAGGAGTGTGTGAGGAGTGAGGAGTGGAGGAGTGAGTGTGTGAGGTGGAGTGGTGTGGAGTGAGGAGTGTGAGGGAGTGAGGTGATGGAGGAGGAGGAGTGAGGAGTGAGTGAGTGTGAGGAGGAGAGTGTGTGAGTGAGTGTGTGTGTGTGAGGAGTGAGGAGGAGTGAGTGAGGAGGAGTGAGGAGTGAGTGAGGAGTGAGTGAGGAGGAGGAGTGAGGAGGAGGAGTGAGTGAGGAGTGAGTGAGTGAGGAGTGAGGAGGATGTGTGTGTGAGTGTGCGTGTGTGTTTGAGGAGTGTTTGGAGTGTGAGGGTGAGTGTGTGTGTGAGTGTGTGGAGTGTGTGTGTGAGTGTGTGAGGAGTGTGTGTGTGTGTGTGTGTGTGAGTGAGTGTGGAGGGAGTGAGTGTGTGTGGAGTGAGTGAGAGGAGTGTGTGTGGAGTGAGGTGTGTGTGAGTTAGTGTGTGTGAGTGAGTGTGTGTGAGTGAGTGTGTGGAGGAGTGAGGAGGAGTGAGGAGTGAGTGTGTGTGGAGGAGTGGTATGAGTGAGGAGGAGGAGAGGAGTGAGGAGTGAGTGAGTGAGTGTGTGAGTGTGTGGAGGAGGAGTGTGTGTGTGGAGTGAGTGAGTGAGTGTGTGTGTGGAGTGAGGAGGAGTGAGTGAGTCAGTGAGTGAGGAGTGAGTGTGTGTGGAGTGTGTGTGTGAGTGTGTGAGGAGTGTGTGTGAGGAGGAGTGTGTGAGTGTGTGTGTGAGGAGGAGTGAGTGAGGAGTGAGTACCTGCAGGAGGAGTGAGTACCTGCAGGAGGAGGAGTGAGTGTGTGTGTGAGGGAGTGAGTGAGTGAGTGTGGGAGTGAGTGAGGAGTGAGGAGTGAGGAGGAGGAGTGAGGAGTGAGGAGTGAGTGTGTGTGTGTTTGAGGAGTGTGTGTGTGAGTGAGTGAGTGTGAGTGAGTGTGTGAGAGAGTGAGGAGTGAGTGAGTGTGTGAGTGTGTGTGTGTGTGAGGTGTGAGTGTGGAGTGTGAGTGAGTGAGGAGTGTGTGTGTGTGTGTGTGAGTGAGTGAGTGTGTCTGTGTGTGATGTGCGTGTGTGTGAGTGTGTGTGTGGAGTGTGTGTGTGTGTGTGTGTGAGTGTGTGAGTGAGGTGTTTGGAGTGTGTGTGTGAGTGAGTGTGTGTGTGAGTGTGTGTGTGAGGAGGTGGAGGTGTGGAGTGAGGAGTGAGTGTGTGAGGAGTGAGTGAGTGTGTGAGTGAGTGAGTGTGTGTGAGGAGGAGGAGTGTGTGAGTGAGGAGGAGTGTGGAGTGAGTGAGTGTGAGTGAGTGAGTGTGTGTGTGTGGAGTGAGGTGAGAGGAGAGGAGTGAGGAGGAGGAGGAGGAGTGAGGAGAGGAGGAGTGAGTGAGTGAGTGTGTGTGAGTGAGGAGTCTCTACAGTGAGTGTGTGTGTGAGGAGTGTGTGTGTGTGTGAGTGAGTGAGGAGGAGGAGGGAGAGGAGGAGTGAGGAGTGAGTATGGAGGAGGAGGTGAGGAGGAGTGAGGAGGAGGAGGAGTGAGTGAGTGAGGAGTGTGGAGGAGTGAGGAGTGAGTGAGGAGTGAGTGTGTGTGTGTGTGATGTGTGAGTGTGGAGGAGTGTGTGAGTGTGTGTTTGAGGAGTGTGTGTGGAGTGTGTGAGTGTGAGTGTGAGTGAGTGTGTGTGTGTGTGTGTGTGTGTGTGTGAGTGAGTGTGTGTGTGAGTGAGTGAGTGTGTGTGAGGAGTGAGTGGAGTGAGTGTGTGTGGAGTGAGTGTGTGTGTGAGTAGTGTGTGTGAGTGAGTGTGGAGGAGGAGGAGGTGTAGGTGAGTGAGTGGAGGAGGAGTGAGTGTGTGAGTGAGAGGAGGAGTGAATGTGAGGAGGAGTGTGTGAGTGAGAGTGAGTGAGTGTGAGAGGAGTGAGGAGTGAGTGAGTGAGTGAGGAGTGGAGGAGTGAGAGGAGGAGTGAGGAGTGAGTGAGTGAGGAGTGAGGAGTGTGTGTGAGGAGTGGAGTGAGGAGAGGTGGAGTGAGGAGTGAGGAGTGAGGAGTGAGTGAGTACCTGCAGTGAGGAGTGAGGAGTGAGTGTGTGTGTGAGGAGGAGGAGTGTGGAGGAGTGTGTGTGAGAGTGAGGAGTGAGTGAGGAGTGTGAGGAGTGAGGAGTGAGTGAGGAGGAGAGGAGTGAGTGAGAGGAGTGAGTGAGGAGTGAGGTTGCAGTGAGGAGGAGGAGTGATGAGTGGAGTGTGTGTGTGTGAGTGAGTAGCAGTGAGGAGGAGGGTGTGAGGAGGAGGAGTGAGTGAGGAGGTAGAGTGAGTGAGTGAGTGAGTGAGTGAGAGTGAGTGAGTGAGTGAGAGTGAGAGAGAGTGAGTGAGTGAGTGAGAGAGAGTGAGTGAGAGTGAGAAGAGTGAGTGAGTGAAGAGAGTGAGGAGAGTGAGAGTGAGTGAGTGAGAGTGAGTGAGTGAGAGAGAGTGAGAGTGAGGAGTGAGTGAGTGAGTGAGTGAGTGAGTGATGAGAGTGAGGAGTGAGAGTGAGTGAGCAGTGAGTGAGTGAGTGAGAGGAGTGAGAGTGAGTGAGAGGAGGAGAGTGAGAGTGAGAGGAGTGAGTGAGTGATGATGAGGAGTGATGATGAGTGGTGAGTGAGTGAGTGAGGTGAGGAGTGATGGAGGAGTGGGTGTGTGGAGGAGGAGTGAGGAGGAGTGGAGTGAGTGGTGAGTGGAGTGAGTGTGTGTGTGTGTGTGTGAGTGGAGGTGAGGAGTGAGTGGAGTGAGTGAGGTGTGAGTCAGTGAGTGAGGAGTGAGTGTGTGTGTGTGAGTGTGTGAGTGAGTGTGAGGTGTGAGGAGTGAGTGAGTGTGAGTAAGTGAGTGAGGATGTGTGTGAGTGAGAGTGGAGTGTGTGTGAGTGTGTGTGTGTAGTGAGTGGAGGAGTGAGTGAGGTGTGGAGTGAGTGAGTGGAGTGTGTGTGTGTGTGTGTGAGTGTGTGAGGTGTGTGTGAGGAGGAGTGTGTGTGAGTGTGGGTGGGAGTGTGGAGGTGTGTGGAGGTGGGAGTGAGTGAGTGGTGTGTGTGAGTGAGTGAGTGTGTGAGGAGGAGTGAGTGAGTGAGGAGTGTGTGTGGAGTGAGGAGTGTGTGGAGTGAGTGAGGAGTGAGTGAGTGAGTGAGTGAGTGTGTGTGTGAGGTGAGGAGGAGTGTGGAGTGAGGAGTGAGGAGTGAGGAGTGAGTGAGTGAGTGTGTGTGAGTGAGTGTGTGAGTGAGGAGGAGTGGGAGGAGTGAGTGAGTGAGGAGGAGTGAGTGAGGAGTGAGGAGAGGAGTGAGGAGTGGAGTGAGTGAGGAGTGAGGAGTGTGAGGAGTGAGGAGTGAGTGTGAGTGGAGGAGTGAGTGTGTGTGTGGAGTGAGGAGAGGAGGAGGAGTGAGAGGAGTGAGGAGGAGTGAGGGAGTGTGAGGAGTGAGGAGTGAGTGGAGGTGTGAGGTGAGGAGTGAGTGTGAGTGTGTGTGAGTAGTGAGGTGAGTGAGGAGGTGAGGAGTGAGTGAGTGGAGTGTGGAGGAGGATGAGTGTGTGTGAGGAGGAGTGAGTGAGTGAGTGTGGTGTGGTGAGGAGTGTGAGGAGGAGTGTGTGTGAGGAGGAGTGAGGAGTGTGTGGAGAGTGTGTGAGTGAGGAGGAGGAGGAGTGTGTGAGGAGTGAGGAGGAGGAGGAGGAGGAGTGAGTGGAGGAGTGAGGAGTGTGAGGAGTGAGGAGAGGTGAGGAGGAGTGAGGAGTGAGGAGAGTGAGTGAGGAGTGAGGAGTGAGGAGGAGGAGTGTGTGTGAGTGAGAGGAGTGAGGAGGAGTGAGTGTGTGTGTGTGAGGAGGAGTGAGGAGTGAGGAGTGAGTACCTGCAGGAGGAGTGAGAGTGTGTGTGGGAGGAGGAGGAGGAGGAGTGAGGAGTGAGGAGTGTGTGTGGAGTGAGGAGTGAGTGAGTGAGGAGTGAGGTGTGGAGTGTGGAGGAGGAGTGAGTGAGTGAGTGAGGAGTGAGTGAGTGAGTGAGTGAGTGAGTGTGTGAGTGAGTGAGTGCAGGAGAGTGAGGAGTGTGTGGAGTGAGAGTGAGTGAGGAGGAGTGAGTACCTGAGGAGTGAGAGTGAGTGTGTGTGAGGAGTGAGTGAGTGTGTGGAGTGAGGAGAGTGAGAGTGAGAGGAGTGTGTGAGGAGTGTGTGTGAGTGAGTGAGTGTGTGTGGAGTGTGTGGAGTGAGGAGTGAGTGAGTGAGTGTGTGAGGAGTGAGTGAGGAGGAGGTGTGAGGAGAGGAGGAGGAGGAGTGAGTGAGTGAGTGAGTGGAGGAGGAGGAGGAGGTGAGGAGGAGTGAGGAGTGTGGAGTGAGTGAGTGAGGAGTGAGTGAGTGAGTGAGTACCTGCAGGAGGAGTGAGAGTGTGTGTGTGAGTGAGGAGGAGTGAGTGAGTGAGTGAGTGAGGAGTGAGTGAGGAGGAGTGAGTGAGTGAGGAGGTGTGAGTGTGAGTGGAGTGAGTGAGTGAGGAGAGGAGTGAGTACCTGCAGGAGTGAGTGAGAGGTGTGTGTGTGAGGAGTGAGTGAGGAGGAGTGAGTGAGGAGTGAGTGAGGAGAGTGAGTGAGTGAGTGTGTGAGTGTGTGAGTGTGTGAGTGTGTGTGTGGAGTGAGGAGTGAGGAGGAGTGGAGTGAGGAGTGAGTGAGGAGTGAGTGAGTGTGTGAGGAGGAGTGAGTGTGAGTGAGTGAGTGAGGAGTGAGTGTGAGTGAGGAGTGAGGAGTGAGTGAGAGGAGTGAGTGAGTGTGCAGAGGAGTGAGAGTGTGTGTGAGTGAGTGAGTGAGGAGGAGGAGTGAGTACCTGCAGAGTGAGTGAGAGTGTGTGAGAGTGAGTGAGTGAGGAGTGTGAGGTGAGTGAGTGAGTGAGTGTGTGAGTGAGTGTGTGAGGTGTGTGAGTGAGAGGAGTGAGTGAGGTGTGTGAGTGTGTGAGGAGGAGTGAGTGAGGAGTGAGTGTGTGGAGTGAGTGAGTGAGGTGTGAGGTGTGAGGAGTGAGTGAGGAGTGAGGAGGAGTGGAGGAGTGAGTGAGTGAGGAGGAGTGAGTGAGGAGTGAGTGCAGTGAGGAGTGAGAGGTGTGTGTGAGGAGTGAGTGAGGAGGAGTGCAGGAGTGAGTGAGGAGTGTGTGTGTGTGAGTGAGTGAGGAGGAGTGAGGAGGAGGAGGAGAGTACCTGCAGGAGTGAGTGAGAGTGTGTGTGTGTGAGTGAGGAGGAGGAGTGAGTGAGTGAGTACCTGCAGTGAGGAGTGAGAGTGTGTGTGTGAGGAGAGTGAGTGAGTGAGGAGAGTGAGGAGTGAGGAGTGAGTGAGTGAGGAGGAGAGGAGTGAGTGAGGAGGAGTGTGGAGTGTGTGAGTGTGTGTGTGTGGAGTGAGAGTGAGGAGGAGGGAGTGAGGAGTGAGTGAGAGGAGTGAGGAGGAGTGAGTGTGTGGAGTGAGGAGGAGGAGTGAGGAGTGAGGAGTGAGTACCTGCAGTGAGTGAGTGAGTGTGTGAGTGTGAGTGAGGAGTGAGTGAGTGAGTGAGTACCTGCAGTGAGAGTGAGAGGAGTGTGGAGGAGTGAGTGAGGAGTGAGGAGTGTGGAGGAGAGTGAGTGAGTGTGTGTGTGGGAGTGTGTGAGTGTGTGAGGAGTGAGGGAGTGAGTGAGGAGGTGTGTGAGTGGAGGAGTGGAGGAGTGGGAGTGAGTGAGGAGTGAGGAGTGTGTGGAGTGAGTGAGGAGTGTGTGAGTGTGTGGAGGAGTGAGGAGGAGTGAGTGAGGAGGAGGAGTGTGTGTGGAGGAGTGAGTGAGTGAGTACCTGCAGGAGGAGTGAGGAGGTGTGTGTGGAGGAGTGAGTGAGTGAGTGAGTACCTGCAGTGAGTGAGTGAGAGTGTGTGTGTGAGTGTGTGAGTGAGGAGTGAGTGAGGAGTGAGTGGAGTGAGTACCTGCAGGAGTGAGTGAGGAGTGTGTGTGTGAGTGTGTGAGTGAGTGAGGAGTGAGTGAGTGAGTGAGTACCTGCAGTGAGGAGTGAGAGTGTGTGAGGAGGAGGAGTGAGTGAGTTAGTGAGGAGTGAGGAGTGAGGAGTGAGTGAGTACTGCAGTGAGGAGTGAGAGTGTGTGTGTGTGTGGAGTGTGGAGGAGTGAGTGAGTGAGTGAGTGAGTACCTGCAGTGAGTGAGTGAGGAGGTGTGTGGAGTGAGTGAGGAGTGAGGAGGAGTGAGTGAGTGAGTGAGTGAGTGAGTGTGTGAGTGAGTGTGTGGAGTGAGTGAGGAGTGAGTGAGGAGTGAGTGAGTGTGAGTGTGTGGAGTGAGGAGTGAGGAGGAGTGAGTGAGGAGGAGAGTGAGTGTGTGAGTGTGTGTGTGTGTGATGAGTGAGTGAGTGAGTGAGTGAGTGAGTGAGTGAGTGAGTGAGTGAGTGAGTGAGTGAGTACCTGCAGTGAGTAGCCACACACTCGTTGCTGCAGTATTCTCTGTCCCAGTCTTTGCTCTCTATAGGAGGGTTGTTGCAGCCGGCGCGCACACACACACTGGGAGCGTCAGCAGGAGTCACGGCCGGAGCCGGAGAAACGCTCAACTCCACCTCCATCTGATTCACACACACAAAAAATGATCAAAATAAAGTCTAAAAAATTATCATAATAAAAATTTTATACAAATAAATCTCTTTCTAAACGTTAAATTAAACCATAAAAACATGTAAAATAAAAATAAATTGTGAAATAATAATAAATAAGAAAATATAAAAAAATAAAACCGTATAAATGAACAATTACACAAAATTACAATTACTTAAAATGTAAATTTTTGAATGTTTATGTAAGAGTTTTATTGTCATTGATTGCATTTGTAAATGATCAACTGAATGTTGACTCACCGTGTCGCGGTGACGCAACAGGGCGGTGATGATGTGGGCACCGATGATGAGGGCCCGGCGCCACGATTATCGTGCGCTGGCGTCGGTGCGCCGAGCCGACGATCTTGATCTGTGAGGCGGCGGCGGTGCCGTACACCACCTGTCCCAACGGCTGAGCGCGGGTTTGGCCTGCAGAGGAGGCGGAGCCGGGAGTGTACCATCTGCTGCAGCGGGGGCGTGTTCTGCATCTGCTGCAGGGGCGGGGCGACGAAGTTGCTGCTTGAGATGATGATCTTGCTGACGGTGGGCGGGCCGGAGGCGGGCGGGGCTTGTGCGCAGCGGCGCGAGCGTGTTGTCACCTGCGGCAGGTCTAAGATGATGTTGGACGTGCAGATGTTGGTGATGGTGTTGTTGTCGAGGCGGATGCGGACGAGCGTGTGGGGCGCCGGCGTGGTTGGGGGCGGGGCGGCTGGTGGAGGCGGTGATGGCGGGCATCTAACACTTCAATAGTCGGCTGTGGAACATCAACAGACGACATTTAACAACTGGGCAAGTCAAAATGTTTTACAACATGGATACTAATTCTCAATATATACTGAGAAATCACGTGAACTACTAGAGGTCCTGAATAAATGATAATGGCTGCAGTCTAATTAATTTAATTAACTGTTTAATTAATTAGAAACCAACATTTCAAGAAAATTGGTTTGAGTGAATGATTCAATGACTCACTCATAAAGACTTCACTTGTTTCATTACTGGATGAATCAGTGTTTTTGAAAATCTCTTGAGTGAATGATTCAATGACTCACTCATAAAGACTTCACTTGTTTCATTACTGGATGAATCAGTGTTTTTGAACGAATCTCTTGAGTGAATGATTCAATGACTCACTCATATAGACTTCACTTGTTTCATTACTGGATGAATCAGTGTTTTTAAACAAATCTCTTGAGTGAATGATTCAATGACTCACTCATATAGACTTCACTTGTTTCATTACTGGATGAATCAGTGTTTTTGAACAAATCTCTTGAGTGAATGATTCAGTGACTCACTCATAAAGACTTCACTTGTTTCATTACTGGATGAATCAGTGTTTTTGAACGAATCTCTTGAGTGAATGATTCAATGACTCACTCATATAGACTTCACTTGTTTCATTACTGGATGAATCAGTGTTTTTAAACAAATCTCTTGAGTGAATGATTCAGTGACTCACTCATAAAGACTTCACTTGTTTCATTACAGGATGAATCAGTGTTTCTGAACAAATCTCTTGAGTGAATGATTCAATGACTCACTCATAAAGACTTCACTTGTTTCATTACTGGATGAATCAGTGTTTTTGAGCAAATCTCTTGAGTGAACAATTCAATGACTCACTCATAAAGACTTCACTTGTTTCATTACTGGATGAATCAGTGTTTTTGAGAAAATCTCTTGAGTGAACAATTCAATGACTCACTCATAAAGACTTCACTTGTTTCATTACTGGATGAATCAGCGTTTCTGAACAAATCTCTTGAGTGAATGATTCAATGACTCACTCATAAATACTTCACTTGTTTCATTACTGGATGAATCAGTGTTTTGAGCAAATCTCTTAAGTGAATGATTCAATGACTCACTCAAAACGCCACTTGTTTCATTACTGGATGAATCAGTGTTTTTGAAATCTCTTGAGTGAATGATTCAATGACTCACTCATATAGACTTCACTTGTTTCATTACTGGATGAATCAGTGTTTTTAAACAAATCTCTTGAGTGAATGATTCAGTGACTCACTCATAAAGACTTCACTTGCTTCATTACTGGACGAATCAGTGTTTTTGAACAAATCTCTTGAGTGAATGATTCAATGACTCACTCATATAGACTTCACTTGTTTCATTACAGGATGAATCAGTGTTTTTGAATGAATCTCTTGAGTGAATGATTCAATGACTCACTCATAAAGACTTCACTTGTTTCATTACTGGATGAATCAGTGTTTCTGAACAAATCTCTTGAGTGAATGATACAATGACTCACTCATATAGACTTCACTTGTTTCATTACTGGATGAATCAGTGTTTTGATCAAATCTCTTGAGTGAATGATTCAGTGACTCACTCATAAAGACTTCACT
>CM040912.1:56731546-56734046 GCA_023029165.1 Gobiocypris rarus
GGCGAATTTCACCTGGTGGAAATGTTTGGTACTGCGCCCAAACAAAATCTGCGTATTAACTCTTTTTCTTTTTGAGATATCAACCTCAAATTTGGAACACAACTTGCTTAGATTTATGGCTTTGATTTTCTCAGTTTTGGAAAATATATATTCGATATAAAAATTTGTATTTTTGTGTATTTTTCATTACAGTAAATTTTGTAAGACTTTTTCTCTTCAGCAATAATCTGGCAAGTGTCGTGATCCAAAGCATTCACCATTTATGGAAATTTCATGCTTAAAAAGTGAATAAATTGATTATAAATACTGCATAAATATAATTTAGTACCATAAAAAAGTAAAAAAATATGATCAAACTAAGATATATTAAATCGCAGAGGGTTAAACAAAAAACAAACAAACACGCATTTTAAGTTAAAATGAACATTTGAGTAGTTCATACACTTTAGATATTATTTAATATCCATAAAACTGAAAATGTAGGAAATATTTAAACTCAAATTACAATATATTTAGTATGTATTCACTAAAAACAAGACAAATGGTATTTGTAAGATGATTACAGTCCCGTTTTGAAGCATTTATTCCATATTTATCAATAACATCATCCCTTAGTGATTCTGAGATTAATAGACTTACCCTGGTCCAGTTTATTAACATCAAGTAATATTGGTCATTATTAGTGACCTCCCTAAAAAAGCAAGAACACAAGTGTGCATGTTTAAAAGAGACGTCTTACTGTGTTTTTATTACTGAATGTGACAAAAATAGCAGATAACACTTAAAAAATATCAATCAAATTAATTCACAATCCCTGCACATGAAGATTTAAGCAACCGATAAAAAAGTCAACAAGAACAACAAAAAATATGCATAAAACTTGACGTTTGAACCCTCCACAAAGAAAGCAGGACACAAACACACGATCGTCTGAGGGTTTACAGCAGGAGCGACAGTGTGAACATGTACACACCCCATGACCCGCCCGTGGATGTATTGCATTCAGGGTTTCACTCGCGCTCGGCGCCACAGCATGAAAACAAGCTTTTTTTGAGACATTCAGCACTGAAATGACATTATGTGCATCTTTCACGTGCACACACACACACACACACTAGGTCCAGTATCAAGCGCCCAGCCCTGAGTCAGTCTGACGAACACACGCGTGCCCCGTGTGCTCTCCTCCGATTGGTCCGTCACATGGTCCTGAAAGCGCTGTGGTTTGGTGAGGTGTGTGTGTGCACAGGTATTGCTGCTTTGGGTCGGACCGGTGCGTGTTGACTAAAACCGAATGATTGCGATTCTCGGAGACACAGTCAATGATAATCATAAAACACATCGAGCAGTCGAGCAGATAAAACATACGCATCCCTTTTGAATACTCGGCTATCAGGAGTAGATGGTGATGACCTCACTTCCTCCTCCCCTCACCAGCAGGACGCGCTCCAGGCCCTCCGTCAGCACTTCCAGAAACTCCATATCTGCAGGAACCAGAGTCAAGGAGCACATATTGCTTCATTTGATACACACACACGCCGATCAGGCATAACATTATGAGCTAATATTGTGTTGGATGGCAGGACATTGCTCAAAGCATCACACTAAACATTCTTCCCATAGTGCATCCTGGGGCCATGTGTTCCCCAGGTAAGCCACACACACACACCCGGCCATCCACGTGATGTAAAAGAACACGGGATCATCAGACCAGGCCACCTTCTTCCATTGCTCCGTGGTCCAGTTCTGATGCTCACGTGCCACTGTTTGTGCTTACGGCGGGGTCAGGGGTCAGCATGGGCACCCTGACTGGTCAGCGGCTATGCCGCCCCATACGCAACAAACTGCGATGCTCTGTGTATTCTGACCCCTTTCTATCAGAACCAGCATTAACTTCTTGAGCAGTTTGAGCTCCAGTAGCTCGTCTGTTTGATCGGACCACACGGGCCAGCCTTCGCTCCACACGTGCATCAATGAGCCTGGGCCGCCCATGACCCTGTGGCCGGTTCTCCACTGTTCCTTCCTTGGAGCACTTTTGATAGATCCTGACCTGATACTGATAGATCAATCCTTACGCTTGCCCATTTTTCCTGCTTCTAACACATCAACTCTGAGGACAAAATGTTCACTTGCTGCCTAATATATCGAGCCGTGAGGAAGAGATCATCAGTGCTAGTCACTTCACCTGTCAGTGGTCATAATGTTATGCCTGATTGGTGTGTATATCTATTCAGAAGTGAAGGATACAGTTCTCGTCTCCGTCCGTGTTCCTGGGCGGCCCGGGCATGTTGAGCAGCACGAGCCGGGCATCATGGGATTTATTGACAATCACCTCGTTGAGTTTGACAGCGGTGTGCATCCGCCGCACGTTAGACTGATCTCTGCGACACAACATCAGATATACATCATTACATTACATTGTGTGTGTGTGTGTGTGTGTGTGTGTGAGGCTGTGTGTGTGTGTGTGTGTGTGTGTGTGTGAGGCTGTGAGTGTGTGTGTGTG
>CM040912.1:56736372-56738872 GCA_023029165.1 Gobiocypris rarus
CAACGAGGTGATTGTCAATAAATCCCATGATGCCCGGCTCGTGCTGCTCAACATGCCCGGCCGCCCAGGAACACGGACGGAGACGAACTGTATCCTTCACTTCTGAATAGATATACACACCAATCAGGCATAACATTATGACCACTGACAGGTGAAGTGACTAGCACTGATGATCTCTTCCTCACGGCTCGATATATTAGGCAGCAAGTGAACATTTTGTCCTCAGAGTTGATGTGTTAGAAGCAGGAAAAATGGGCAAGCGTAAGGATTGATCTATCAGTATCAGGTCAGGATCTATCAAAAGTGCTCCAAGGAAGGAACAGTGGAGAACCGGCCACAGGGTCATGGGCGGCCCAGGCTCATTGATGCACGTGTGGAGCGAAGGCTGGCCCGTGTGGTCGATCAAACAGACGAGCTACTGGAGCTCAAACTGCTCAAGAAGTTAATGCTGGTTCTGATAGAAAGGGGTCAGAATACACAGAGCATCGCAGTTTGTTGCGTATGGGGCGGCATAGCCGCTGACCAGTCAGGTGCCCATGCTGACCCTGACCCCGCCCGAAGCACAACAGTGGCACGTGAGCATCAGAACTGGACCCCGGAGCAATGGAAGAAGGTGGCCTGGTCTGATGATCACGTGTTCTTTTACATCACGTGGATGCGGGTGTGTGTGCGTGGCTTACCTGGGGAACACATGGCCCCAGGATGCACTATGGGAAGAATGTTTAGTGTGATGCTTTGAGCAATGTCCTGCCATCCAACACAATATTAGCTCATAATGTTATGCCTGATCGGCGTGTGTGTATCAAATGAAGCAATATGTGCTCCTTGACTCTGGTTCCTGCAGATATGGAGTTTCTGGAAGTGCTGACGGAGGGCCTGGAGCGCGTCCTGCTGGTGAGGGGAGGAGGAAGTGAGGTCATCACCATCTACTCCTGATAGCCGAGTATTCAAAGGGATGCGTATGTTTTATCTGCTCGACTGCTCGATGTGTTTTATGATTATCATTGACTGTGTCTCCGAGAATCGCAATCATTCGGTTTTAGTCAACACGCACCGGTCCGACCCAAAGCAGCAATACCTGTGCACACACACACCTCACCAAACCACAGCGCTTTCAGGACCATGTGACGGACCAATCGGAGGAGAGCACACGGGCACACGCGTGTGTTCCAGACTGACTCAGGGCTGGGCCGCTTGATACTGGACCTAGTGTGTGTGTGTGTGTGTGTGTGAACAGCACGTGAAAGATGCACATAATGTCATTTCAGTGCTGAATGTCTCAAAAAAAGCTTGTTTTCATGCTGTGGCGCCGGGCGCGAGTGAAACCCTGAATGCAATACATCCACGGGCGGGTCATGGGGTGTGTACATGTTCACACTGTCGCTCCTGCTGTAAACCCTCAGACGATCGTGTTTGTGTCCTGCTTTCTTTGTGGAGGGTTCAAACGTCAAGTTTTATGCATATTTTTTGTTGTTCTTGTTGACTTTTTATCATCGGTTGCTTAAATCTTCATGTGCAGGGATTGTGAATTAATTTGATTGATATTTTTTAAGTGTTATCTGCTATTTTTGTCACATTCAGTAATAAAAACACAGTAAGACGTCTCTTTTAAACATGCACACTTGTGTTCTTGCTTTTTTAGGGAGGTCACTAATAATGACCAATATTACTTGATGTTAATAAACTGGACCAGGGTAAGTCTATTAATCTCAGAATCACTAAGGGATGATGTTATTGATAAATATGGAATAAATGCTTCAAAACGGGACTGTAATCATCTTACAAATACCATTTGTCTTGTTTTTAGTGAATACATACTAAATATATTGTAATTTGAGTTTAAATATTCTCAGTTTTATGGATATTAAATAATATATCTAAAGTGTATGAACTATTCAAATGTTCATTTTAACTTAAAATGCGTGTTTGTTTGTTTTTTGTTTAACCCTCTGCGATTTAATATATCTTAGTTTGATCATATTTTTTTAATTTTTTATGGTACTAAATTATATTTATGCAGTATTTATAATCAATTTATTCACTTTTTAAGCATGAAATTTCCATAAATGGTGAATGCTTTGGATCACGACGCTTGCCCGATTATTGCTGAAGTGAAAAAGTCTTACAAAATTTACTGTAATGAAAAATACACAAAAATACAAATTTTTATATTGAATATATATTTTCCAAAACTGAGAAAATCAAAGCCATAAATCTAAGTTGTGTTCCAAATTTGAGGTTGATATCTCAAAAAGAAAAAGAGTTAATACGCAGATTTTGTTTGGGCGCAGTACCAAACATTTCCACCAGGTGAAATTCGCCTCACATTCATTTCTGATGTTTTCATTTTTGACTAGTTATTTTTTTTTTGTTCGCACAAGCGACAAAAGACTTTACCCAGTTTCGTGCCATTCCGTCTGTAAAAGTTCTTATAAAAATCAAAAGTTTTCGATCAAAAATGACCAAACAGCACCATAGGGTTAATAATAAAATAAAATAA
>CM040912.1:56743872-56748872 GCA_023029165.1 Gobiocypris rarus
CAGTCGCCAAACACGTAACCTCGAGTCTCAGAGCTTTCCACGATATGTTACAGTTCAAATAAATAATGAAAATGACTCCTCCCACTAGGGGAGGAGCCAGCCCATCGGTTTAAAGTACCGCGTTAACGCAATGTCCAATTTTAAAACGGTTTTCACAGGATGAATTTTGAGCCGTTACGCTTTGAATGATAATTTAACGCTTGGTGATCCGGTCCAGACCTGATCTCTGTTTCCTGTTCCCGCTCTTCTCTCCCCATGTGTCTCCCTCCGGCTCAGAAGAGCGTGCTGGTGGATCGCCGTGTCTCTGTCCGTGTCTCCGGGCGCCATCGCTCTCTCTCTGCCGGACCAGCCTGCCGCTCCAGCGTCCTCCTCTGCTCCCGTCTGAAAAAGGAGTCGGCGGGAAAAAGGGCAAGAAGAAGAAAGACCCAACGAGCCGCAGAAACCCGTGTCAGCATACGCGCTGTTCTTTAGGGACACACAGGCCGCCATCAAGGGCCAGAATCCCAACGCCACGCTCGGAGAGGTTTCCAAAATCGCCGCTTCCATGTGGGATAGTTTGGGAGAAGAGCAGAAACAGGTTCGTTCCTTCAACGATGTTTCAACAAGATGGACTAATGAGTGCATTAGTGTTCACACACACACACACACAGATCAAAATCTTCATGTTTTGCCTTCTCAGGTGTACAAGAGGAAGACGGAAGGGCCAGGAAGGAGTATCTGAAGGCGCTGGCGGCTTATAAAGCCAATCAGCTGTCACAGGTGAAGTGCAGACGCACAGGAACATAGTTTTTCATTTCCAGATTTCATTTGATTATTATCAGCGCTAACGCACGGCTCGGCGTTTACTGAAATTAAAACTTTTATGAGTGAGTCATTGAATCATTCATTCAAGAGATTTGTTTAAAAACACTGATTCATCCAGTAATGAAACAAGTGAAGTCTTTATGAGTGAGTCATTTAAATCATTCATTCAAGAGATTCGCTCAGAAACACTGATTCATCCAGTAATGAAGCAAGTGACGCTTTATATGAGTGAGTCATTGAATCATTCACTCAAGAGATTCGATCAAAACACTGATTCATCCAGTAATGAAACAAGTGAAGTCTTTATGAGTGAGTCATTGAATCATTCACTCAAGAGATTTGCTCAAAAACACTGATTCATCCAGTAATGAAACAAGTGAAGTCTTTATGAGTGAGTCATTGAATCATTCACTCAAGAGATTTGTTCAGAAACACTGATTCATCCAGTAATGAAACAAGTGAAGTCTTTATGAGTGAGTCATTGAATCATTCACTCAAGAGATTTGTTTAAAAACACTGATTCATCCAGTAATGAAACAAGTGAAGTCTTTATGAGTGAGTCATTGAATCATTCACTCAAGAGATTCGTTTCAAAAACACTGATTCATCCAGTAATGAAACAAGTGAAGTCTTTATGAGTGAGTCATTGAATCATTCACTCAAGAGATTTGATCAAAACACTGATTCATCCAGTAATGGAACAAGTGAAGTCTTTATGAGTCATTGAATCATTCACTCAAGAGATTTGTTCAGAAACGCTGATTCATCCAGTAATGAAACAAGTGAAGTCTTTATGAGTGAGTCATTGAATCATTCACTCAAGAGATTCTCAAAAACACTGATTCATCCAGTAATGAAACAAGTGAAGTCTTTATGAGTGAGTCATTGAATCATTCACTCAAGAGATTTGCTCAAAAACACTGATTCATCCAGTAATGAAACAAGTGAAGTCTTTATGAGTGAGTCATTGAATCATTCACTCAAGAGATTTGTTTAAAAACACTGATTCATCCAGTAATGAAACAAGTGAAGTCTTTATGAGTGAGTCATTGAATCATTCACTCAAGAGATTCGTTCAGAAACACTGATTCATCCAGTAATGAAACAAGTGAAGTCTATATGGGTGAGTCATTGAATCATTCACTCAAGAGATTTGTTTAAAAACACTGATTCATCCAGTAATGAAACAAGTGAAGTCTTTATGAGTGAGTCATTGAATCATTCACTCAAGAGATTTGTTCAGAAACACTGATTCATCCAGTAATGAAACAAGTGAAGTCTTTATGAGTCATTGAATCATTCACTCAAGAGATTTGTTCAAAAACACTGATTCATCCAGTAATGAAACAAGTGAAGTCTATATGAGTGAGTCATTGAATCATTCACTCAAGAGATTTGTTCAGAAACACTGATTCATCCAGTAATGAAACAAGTGAAGTCTTTGAGTGAGTCACTGAATCATTAACTCAAAGAGATTTGATCATAAACACTGATTCATCCAGTAATGAAACAAGTGAAGTCTTTATGAGTGAGCTCATTGAATCATTCACTCAAACCAATTTTCTTGAAATGTTCGTTCTAATTAATTAAACAGTTAATTAAATTAATTAGACTGCAGCCATTATCATTTATTCAGGACCTCTAGTAGTTCACGTGATTTCTCAGTATATATTGAGAATTAGTATCCATGTTGTAAAACATTTTGACTTGCCCAGTTGTTAAATGTCGTCTGTTGATGTTCCACAGCCGACTATTGAAGTGTTAGATGCCCGCCATCACCGCCTTCACCAGCCGCCGCCCGCCCCAACCCACGCCGCCGCCAACACGCTGTCCCGCATCCCGCACACGCGCCGACAACAACACCATCACCAACATCTGCACGCCCAACATCATCTTAGACCTGCCGCAGGTGACAACACGCCGCGCGGGCGCGCACAAGCCCGCCCGCCCGCCTCCGGCCCGCCCACCGTCAGCAAGATCATCATCTCAAGCAGCAGCTTCAGTCGCCCCGGCAACCCCCGCCCCTGCAGCAGATGCAGAACACGCCTCGCGGCTGCAGCAGATGGTACACTCCCCGGCTCCGCCTCCTCTGCAGGCCAAACCGCGCGGAGCAGCCGTTGCGGGACAGGTGGTCGCCACGGCACCGCCGCCGCCTCTGCAGATCAAGATCGTCCCGGCTCCGGCGCAGACCGACGCCAGCGCACCGATAATCGTGACGCCGGCCGGGGCGCCGCTCGCATCATCGGTGCCGCAGCCCGCGGCCATCATCACCGCCCTGTTGCCGTCGGCAACGGAGGGCGCGGCCGAGGAAGCGGTGAGTACGAACATTCAGTTGATCATTTACAAATGCAATCAATGACAATAAAACTCTTACATAAACATTCATAAAAATTTACATTTTAAGTAATTGTAATTTTGTGTAATTGTTCATTTATACGGTTTTATTTTTTTATATTTTCTTATTTATTATTATTTCACAATTTATTTTTATTTTACATGTTTTTATGGTTTAATTTAACGTTTAGAAAGAGATTTATTTGTATAAAATTTTTATTATGATAATTTTTTAGACTTTATTTTGATCATTTTTTGTGTGTGTGAATCAGATGGAGGTGGAGTTGAGCGTTTCTCCGGCTCCGGCCGTGACTCCTGCTGACGCTCCCAGTGTGTGTGTGCGCGCCGGCTGCAACAACCCTCCTATAGAGAGCAAAGACTGGGACAGAGAATACTGCAGCAACGAGTGTGTGGCTACTCACTGCAGTACTCACTCACTCACCACACTCCACTCACTCACTCACTCACCACCACTCACTCACTGCAGGTACTCACTCACCACCACTCACACACACACACTCACCACTCACCACCACTCACTCACTCACACACTCACTCACACACTCACTCACTCACCACTCACTCACCCACCACTCACCACCTCACCACCACCACTCACTCCACCACACACTCACTCACCACTCACTCACACACACTCACTCACCACCACTCACTCACCACTCACTCACACACACTCACTCACTCACCACTCACCACTCACTCACTCACTCACTCACCCACACTCACCACTCACCACTCACACACTCACTCACCACCTCACCACCACTCACTCACTCACTGCAGGTACTCACCACACTCACCACCCACTCACACTCACACACTCACCACCTCACTCACACACTCACCACACCTCACTCACTCACTCACTCACCACTCACCACCACTCACACACCTCACTCCTCACCACTCACACACTCACTCACCACTCACTCACCCACCACCACCACTCACACTCACTCACTCACTCACTCACTCCACTCACCACCGCAGGTACTCCACTCACCACACACACACACACTCACTCACCACCACCTCACTCACTCACTCCTCACACACTCCACTGCAGGTACTCACTCACATTTACTCACCACTCACTCACTCACTCACTGCAGGTACTCACCACACACTCACTCACACACTCACTCACCACTCACCACCTCACTCACCACCACCACTCACTCACCACCACACACTCACTGCAGGTACTCACTCACACACTCACTCACTCACTCACACTCCTCACACTCCACTCACCACCACCTCACCACACACTCACTCACTCCACTCACCACACCTCACTCACTCACCACCACACACTCACTCACACTCACTCACTCACTCCACCACTCACTCACCACTCACTGCAGGTACTCACCACACACTCACCACTCACACACTCACTCACACACTCACTCACTCACTCACTCACTCACTCACTCACACACTCACTCACTCACTCACTCACCACTCACTCACCACTCACTCACACTCACTCACTCACTCTCACTCACCACTGCAGGTACTCTCACTCACTTTACTCACTCACTCACTCACTCCTCACTCACCCACCACACACTCACTCACTCACCACTCACTCACTCACACACTCACCACCACACCTCACTCACTCACTCCACCACTCACTCACTCACTCACTGCAGGTACTCACTCACACACTCACCCACTCACACCCACTCACTCACACACACACACCACACACACTCCACTCACTCACTCCACTCACCACCTCACTCACCACTCACCACACACCTCACTCACCACTCACTCACTCCACTCCACCACCACTCACACACCCACTCACTCACCCACTCACTCACTGC
>CM040912.1:56753872-56771372 GCA_023029165.1 Gobiocypris rarus
ACAATCTAACTTAAAATATTAAAAAGACTAATAAATTTCTTTTTTTCCTCAGTTCCTATTGATTTTATTGACTTAATATACAGTTCTTGTTAAATAAATTTGTACAGCATTATGGTAATAATTATAATAGTTAAAGAGAAGTCTTCATAATAATTATACCAGAAACTTTCTTTGGCTTTAAAACTTAATTATTAAAATTTTTGTTTTAGTGAATTCTGTCTATATTTATGTAATTGTTCTTTCTGTGATATATGCACAATACTAGTTTGAAAATGATAAATAATTGCATAACTGTTTAGTATTTGAGATTATAATACTTAAAATATTTTTTACAAACAAACATTTTTAAATCATTTATGTAATTTTTACATATTTATGTAATTGTTCAAATTGTTGTTTATAAAAATAACAGTTTAAAGATGATTAAATTTGAGATTGTTCATAAAAACTTCATAAAATCACATTTAGACAGTTTTTCAGTATCAGGAATGACTTAAAAATGATTAATATATGTATTTTTGATAACATAACTAGTATGATTTATATAGTAAAACAATTTAAATAAAATACTGAAAAGACTAAAAGATGTCGACTGAAATCATATTGATGTATTTTTTCCTCTCAGTTCATATTGATTTTATTGAAGAATATTGTTATTGAATCATATGTTATTGTAAAATGAATTGTGGCTAATTTACTTATATTTTATAGTTTCTGAGAATAATATTATATATGCTTAGTTAATCCCGATATTAAAAAAACGGTTTGTTCTTATTTGAAAAGCGCGAGGCAAACCCATGTTCTGGTGGAATTGCGCTCTTTCAATGACAGATGGCGGGAAAAAAGCGTGCGCGGACGGCCAGAACACGGTGACGTGTGGGTGAAGGCGGATTACGAGCGCCGCATGTGATCACAACGGAGCGATTTCATTTGTCGCTGACCTGCCGACGTGACCATCAGGCGGGTTTTTCGTGAGGAGAAACGCAGGAAAACAAAAGCCATAATAAATACCACCGATGTTTTTAAACATCGAATATATCTAATATATAAGCGCAGGCTTGTTCAGTTTTTCAATCCACCATTTTAAACATATCATTCGTTTTAGTTAAAAATAATAATAATGTTATTATTATTATTATTTTAACATCATCTCTAAATACACAAATGACAGCTAAATATATACATATCACAAAGAAAGTGTTAAATGTATTTAAACGATTAAAAACAGGTAACTAAAAACAAAAGTATAATTCATAAATAAGCTATAACGAGCAGAAAGGGGAGGAGCTAAAGCTCGAACACACATGCGTGTTTTAACATGATATATTCACTTCATCTTCATCATCATCATCACACTGCACACAATGAGCATAATTTTAAAGAACAAGTCGTCTTTTTAATAGACATTGAAATTATCGAGTAATTATTTTCATATTTTCGATTTTTTTCCGCGTTTGTTGTTCAATCGTCTAGTGAGTAGAACCAGTGAAAACCACACGAGAGAGTGTGTGCGAGTGTATAAGTGTGTGAGTGTTTGTTCCCAGTGTGTGTGTTGATGTGATATTATGGCGGTGAATCTGGATAAAGAAGCGTTTTACCGCCGCATCAAGCGACTCTACGGCAACTGGAAGGTACAGAGAGCTCGACGCCCGCCACAAACACCGCTAACGCTTCATATCGAGCATATTCTATCATAATTATTCATGTGTGATGTGTTTAAAGTCGCGTATGTGCTGCTGAAATCCACACACACACACACACACACACATATTCCCAGGCCTCATTTCCATATAACTATTTTATAAACACACCCAGTCGACTCGGTGTGTTTCTGATATCATCTGTTGTGTGGTTTGTTTTTGTTTGCTTTATGACATCGCCGGAGTTTGCGGTTATTTCATACCGTTTATATGCGATTAGCCTAGCGGCTAATGTGTTAGCATGCTAGCATTCAATGTTTTCACGCCAGTTCCGCGCTTTTATTCGAGTTAATGAAGTTAAGGTAGTATAAACAGTCTGTGTGTTCAGGAGATGTTTATCACGTTACAGTGTGCTTTGGAGGCTGAACTTTGTGTGGTGCATGTAGCTGTCTAGCTCACATTAAGACATGCTGCAGGTGGCTGAAAATACTAAGTTATATCAGTCTACTACTCGCTCTTGTGAGAGTACATTTCTAAATGCTGCTCCTCCTAGACTGTTCAAGCTACATCCAGCAAACTCAGACTAGACCTCCAGACTGGTCTGACTCATCACTCTCTTTCAGACTGATCACACTTACGGTTTCCTAAAAATTCAGATCTAAACTCGGAAAAATCCCATAGACTTTCATTGACAGAATGATCTGATGAGCCAAGATTTCAAACTCCAACTGACAAAATTCAAATTTTGACAGTTGGAACATTGGACTCTATCTATCTATCTATCTATCTATCTATCTGTCTGTCTGTCTGTCTGTCTGTCTGTCTGTCTGTGTCTGTCTGTCTGTCTGTCTGTCTGTCCGTCTATCTATCTGTCCATCTATCTATCTGTCCATCTATATATCTATAATAATTATCTATCTATCTATCCATATGTCTATCTATCTATAATAAGTCTTGTCTATCTGTCTATCTATATCCATCTGTCTATCCATCTATCTATCCATCTGTCTGTCTATCTATCCATCCATATATCTATCCATCTATCTATCCATCCATCCATCTATCCATCCATCTATCTATCCATATATCCATCCATCTATCATCTATCCATCTATCTATCTATCCATATATCCATCTATCTATCTGTCTATCCATCTATCATCTATCTATCCATCCATCTATCTATCCATCTATCTATCTATCCATATATCCATCCATCCATCTATCATCTATCTATCTATCTATCTATCCATATATCCATCCATCCATCTATCATCTATCCATCTATCTATCTATCCATATATCATCTATCTTTCTGTCTATCCATCTATCATCTATCTATCATCCATCCATCCATCTGTCTGTCTATCTGTCCATCCGTCCGTCTATCCATCTATCTGTATCTATCTATCTAAATATAATAATTCCCATCTGTCTATT
Organism: Gobiocypris rarus; assembly: GCA_023029165.1. Classification (NCBI taxonomy): domain Eukaryota; kingdom Metazoa; phylum Chordata; class Actinopteri; order Cypriniformes; family Gobionidae; genus Gobiocypris; species Gobiocypris rarus. The sequence goes on from CM040912.1 coordinate 56,756,953, forward strand.
AATCATCTGACTATTTCTATCGTCTAGAATAGCGAACACCCTAGCAACCGCCTAAAACACATGGCAACTGCCTAGAAACCAGATAGAACAGAACACCTTGCATCAGCATAGCAACCACGTAGCAACACCCTAGCAACCACCCTGAATACCTAGCAACCATCTAGCAAGAACCTATCTTTGCTTCTATTCTATCAAATATTTCATATCTTTCAAAACTACTAAACTATTTCACGTTCTGGCTAGGCTTTTTTAAGCCAACTTAGTTTGTCTACAAACATTTGTATCTAGTTATGTTTTTTATTTGTTTAAAACAAACATTAAAAGTCTGAATCCTGAGCAATCTGAGTACTTGTTCTGGTCTGTGTTACATTGTTTAGGAAATGTTTGTCAATACTTTAGAAAATAGAAGTTTGATTTTTATAGACAATCTGGGCAGATATTGTATGTGTTTGAGCGACAGGTCTCGGTCTCTCATAACTCTTATGGTATGATTCTGCATGACAGAAAGGAGAAGATGAGTTCGGGAAGGTGGACGCAATCGTGGTGTCGGTGGGAGTCGACGAGAGATCGTCACGCCAAATCTACAGCCCTTCAGGTGCGGGAGAAGCCCGTCGTGATCCGTCAGAGTGATGCTTCCCGCCGCAGCCCAATAATCATGTGTTTCCTCTCCGCAGACGTGGCTGTTCGACGAGCTCACCGACACATGGTGTTTTGTGAGACTAAGATCATCTTTCTGGCCAGTAAGAAGAAAGTGGAGTTCCTGAAGCAGGTGGCGAAGGGCAACGAGACGCTAAGGATTCCTCCCATCACGCTGCTCGTCCGGGAAAAGGTAAACAACAACAACAACACAACCGCCACGCATTCACGTCCAAGTCGAGCCCAACGCGTTATTAATTCAGAAACGGTGAAGATTATAATGCAGGGATGAGAGAATAGTTCTACTAGGGCTGTAGCTGATTCTTTTAGTAATCGAGTATTCTACCGATTATTCCATCGATTAATCGAGTAATCGGATAATTACTTGTTTCTTTATTAAAGAGCAATACTAAATATATAAGAGAAATTAAGACCGTATCTTAAAATTAACATCTAATTTGTTTTCTTTTAGAAAATAAAGTTTTATTGCTGAAATTGCATACATAATAACTGTAAATAACCCATTTTAATGCATTCAATTGCCACATTATAAGAATCTATTTCAAATTAGTTTAAAAAGTTCAGTCTAAAACTAAACCTACAACCAATAAACCAAAATAATATTAATAAATAGCAATAATGCCTAAACATTGCATGTATGTTTAAAGCTTAACTTTAAAGTTTCAGCTTCAGTTCAGGCATGACAAGCCTTTACTGTCTTCTGAAGGCTGTGAGGCTTTGTAAGAAGCAAAAATATTGACAGGAAGGAAACTTGAAATAAGAACAAGAATACAGATGGTCACACTAGATGCGCGGATAACTTCACGAATCCGCTGTTAAAAACAAACCATCCATCCGCATCGATCACAACTCAAATCTCAGTGTAAGCGCGATGCTCACATTTTAGCTACACTGAAGTATTGCTTAAAACAAATCTTCTTTTGGCGAAATTACACGTTTAAATAACCCAAACGGGTTGACCTCTCTACATCACCTCGCAAACGCGAGATGAGTTTGTGTTTAATTCAGATAAAGTAGCCTACATCGCACATACAGATCTACATTTTGAGCTAATCATATTCATCATTGTAACACAGCTTGTTTAATTAAGTTAGTAGCTATAAATATTGCTCAGATCTCCTCAGCTGCCGCAGAACTGCCGCAAAATGAAGCCTAAATGTTCAGTGTGTCGATCCTGAAGCTCAGTTGTCTTCATTTAACATTAGCGAGACTAAATGATATTAGCAGTGCTGATGCCAATCTCTCTCGCATTGCGGTCTTTGATCTCGCCATGAGCTAAAACGAAAGTTAAAGAGCGACACATTCATTGCGTTTTACCGTGAAATGAGTTCCGCGCCTTAATTAAAATCAACACATCAATGATTTCTCTCATCCACCGCAATTTTGGGATGTTTACCCACCTGAATCGCGGATTTAACCAATCCGCATACTCCAGTCCTTACACAAAAATATATTTCTGCAACATCCGTGTAGTTAAATGAACTAAACGCGCCGAGGCAGATGATTTTGCCTCAAGGATTTTTTCAATTGAGTCCCAAAGGGCGTGTTCCTTTGTAAAATAGCAAAATCTTATAGGGCTGAATGATTTAGGAACAATTTTACTGTAATAAAGTAAAACAGATCATTGAAGTGTTTTGGGTTTTCACGTTTAATTCAATAATATTTGCTGTTATTTGTTAAATTTACTAGCAATTCTGGGATTTAAAACATTTTCAAAGTAAATTCTACAATTTTGAGAGAAGTGCTTTTGACCAATTCAGGAAGACTATGAAATATTATAATTTTTCGCTTAATGAATATTTTCACTTGAGTTGTCATAGGCCACTTAAAATATACAAGATTTTTATTATTAGAAAATAAAACGTGAAACAATTTTGTTGTAATAACCCAATTTTACAATAGAGTACATTTTACTGTAAAACTAGAATGTACATTTCTGAAGAAAATGTGAGTGAATTTTCCACAGTCACACAAGCCATATTGCACACATCACACTTTGAAATCTGATTGTGTGACAGAACGAGCAACAAGGTGAACTTTGAGAAGATGATCAAGCCATCCGAGAAGTAAAGACGGCAAGACGGTGGGCGTTTTCATCAGGACAAGTTCCCGGAGAATACATGAAGAACTGCGACATGATCACGGCGAGGGCTAGAAGGTCAGATCTTTCTCTTCAACACTCAGGTCTTAGTCCGTATTACATGCCATGCTAAACTCTGAGACTGTGAATGGTGTCAGGTGGACATCAGCACAGTGGTGGCGATACGATGGCGGTGAAGGAGGACGGAGAGCTGGCCCTCATGAAAAAGCGCCGCCATCATGCGACGCCTTCACCAAGTTCTGGAGGGTGATGGAGATTGTGACGCCGACGAGGTTTGTTCACGACAACACGCTTTAAACTGCAATGTAACACTGGTCGAGCCAGCCAGCGAAAAGATACGGCTTGATATATGCATATATACCTATCTGTGTGCGAATCAGAGTTGCACATTTCACGGCTTTCAGTTTCGTTTTAAATAACACTTATTATAAACGCCAAGCCTAAACTAATGTAGTTAACTTAAAACAAAACTGATTTATTTTAAACAAAACGAAAATTGGGAAATCGTCTGATATTTAAAAAGCTCCAAATATCGTCGATCACTGTTCGCTAAAGTAAATATTTAAAACAACTAACTTGTGGGAAATCGTCTGATGCCGATTTTTAAAAAGCTCCAAATATCGGCAGAGATATCGATCGATCACTGTTCATTATAAACAACACTTGTAATAAACACCAAGCCTAAAGTAAATATTTAAAACAACTAAATTGTGGGAAATCGTCTGATGCCGATATTTAAAAAGTTAAATATCGCCAATATGTCAAACAGTGGCAATATATCGTTCGATTGATATCCATTATAAACAATTTTTTTAGTCTTGGTGTTTATAATATGTTTTGTTTTGTTTTTGTTTTTACTGAAAATCGTGTGAAATCATCTAATGCCGATATTTAAAAAGCTCCAAATATCGCCAAATATCATCACCACTGTTCATTATAAACAACACTTGTAATAAACACCAAGCCTAGAAACAACTAAATTGTGGAAATCGCCTGATGCCGATATTTAAAAGTTACAAATATCGCCGATATATTAGTCGATCACTGTTCATTATAAACAACACTTGTAATAAACACCAAGCCTAAAAACAACTAAATTGTGGAAATCGCCTGATGCCGATATTTAAAAGTTACAAATATATAACCGATTTATCGGTTTTTAATATATCGGTTGATCACTATACATGATAAACAACACTTACTAAAACGGCAAGCCTAAAAAAAATTTAAACTTTAAAGAAAAGTGAAAATGGGAAATCATCCCATGTCGATATTTAAAGTTCCAAATATCGCCGATATATCGAACTTTGGCAATATATCGTCAATCGATATCCAGTTTAGGATACACCAAATGTATTTATCTTAAAAGAAAACTAATTTATTTAAGCAAAACCGAATTGTCTGATGCCGATATTTAAAAAGTTCTTGATATGACTAATATATGACTAATATATATATATATATATATATATATATATATATATATATATATATATATATATATATATAAAATCGTCGATCACTATCCATTATATACAACACTTACTATAAAATGTCAAGCCTAAACAAATTTATTTAAAACAAAAGCATTTCTTATTTAAAACAAAACCAAAAATCATGACATCATCATGTTGATATTTAAAAACTCCAAATATCGCCGATATCGCATCGCGGCAATATATCGTTGACCGCTACCCATTACAAACAAATTAGTTTAGGCTCTGCTTATAATAAGTGTTGTTTATAGTGGATGGTGATCCACCGATATATCGCCGATTTTTGGAGCTTTTAAATATCAACATCAGACAATTTCACACAATTTCAGTTTTTTAATAATTTTTTTAGGCTTGGCATTTATTACAAGTGTTGTTTATAATGAAGTGATCGGCCGATATTTGGAACTATCGTTTCTATCCAAGTTTCTCTCAGCCGTTGTTGTCAGAAGTGGAGTTTTATTTTGCTTCTCCGTCCGTTCACGGTCTCTGTTAACAGTTCTGTCTATTGTCAGATTGAACTGTTATAAACTGTACACAATCAAGTTTGATAGTGTGCTGTTATAGTTCGAATATAAAGGCTTTCATCGCCAGCATTGAGCAAATATGCACTTTTGACTATCTAAACAATTTCTGAGAAATTGAAAGTTTCTTAGCATTGTCGATAACGCAAAGATGCTGTACAGTAACAATAGGAAACTCAAAGTACCATACATAACCAGTCAGCGCATCTGTGACTATATAAACATGCAATATCGTTTTACGAAAAAAGACGAGCCTAAAATGTAGTTTAAAAAAACTTGACCAAAAAGCACTGGTTTTGGGAGGAGGTACTTGAGTCTTCTTGCTTCAGTTTGAGTTATTTTTATTCAGAGTAATTTTAATCCCCAATCAGAGTTTTCTGTGAAGAGAACACAATCTATCCGATGTTTTACCTAAACATGTGCAATCTGGCCACCATATGCACGCAAGCTCTCTCTCTCTGCGCCTCTCTGTTGTTCTCTCGCTTTCGCCTCAGTGATCTGAAACACCAATAAACGAGTAAGCTGCATTTGAGCGATCTTCATTTGAGATGTTTAAAGTGTCGTCAGTCGATCGGTGTTCTGTCAGGATCATGAGCCGGTTGTGCTGTTTGTGATTGTGTTAGCTGAACAACTGCACCTGTGTGAGCTGTGGAAATAAGCCAATCAGAGCAGAGCTCATCATTAATATTCATGACCCTTCCAAATAAGGCAAAACTGAGCATTACATCCTGGGCACAATCTCTAGGGTTGTAAATGGACCTGTAAAACTGCATCTGGACAATATTTAAATAAGCCACACACACTCTATGTAGATATCAGAGAACAATTTAAAATAGTTTCAAATCATTCTAGGCACCTTAAAGTTGTGTTTGAGCCGTAGCGGTCACTGAAAGCCCATCGTTGATCCAGCCAATCATGATCCAGCTGACCGGTTCTCTCTGTTCGGATGTTCATTCATCAGTCCTGCCATCGGCCGAGAAGGCCATCGAGGACAGGAAGTTTCTCGGTGCTGACCTCCCCACCGTGGAGATGTGCTACCCACCATCATCCAGAGCGGGGCACCACAGCCTGAAGTTCAGCGTCAGGTGAAAATCCTCCGGGCGTGTTCTGACATCCAGGCGCTGAATCTCTCTCTCAGTGATAAGAACCACATGCACTTCCGATAACATGTGCGATGGGGATCCAGTCCTACTGCTCGAATCTGGTCCACGCCATGGTCGACCATACAGGAAATGCAGGACATCTACAACTTCCTGTTACAGGTGGAGGAGGATTTCAAAGAGCTGAAGCACTGAGCATATATATATATGATGTATGTATGTGTGTGTTGAAGTGTCCATAATCTGTTTGGTGTCCTCATGAAGCTCTGACGCCTACAACACCGTCCTGAGTTCTCCAAGAAGGAGAAACCAGACCTGGTCAGCAAGCTCAAAAACCTCGGTTTGTGTCTGAAACCTCCATGTGTTCTGTGTGTGTGTGTGTCTGTATATGATCAATGCGATCGGTGTGTGATCCATGTGTGTCTGCAGGTTCGCCATGGGGATTGAGTTCAGGAAGGATCGCTGTCTGAACACAAAGAATCAGTTCAAACTGAAGAGAATTTAAATACTATGCATCCAGTGATTAGGAAACACTTTATCTATACATTATCTTATTCATATAGTCATATAGTTTTCTTTATTTGCATCCTAATACAAGCACTGCAAATACATCAATAAATCAATGCATGAGACATAATATAAATACATCATCCATTAAATATATCCGTCCAGCCAAAACATTCGTCATCCATCATTTATCATCCATCTCTCCATCCAATGATTTCCAATCCTATCTATCATCCATCCAGCCTATCGATCCCATCCAATCCATTGATTCATCCATCCATCCCTTCATTCTTCCATCAATACTATCTATCATCCATCCAGTCTATCCATCCAATGAGTCATCCATCTATCAATCCCTTCATTCTTCCATCCATCCAGTCTTTTCCATCCAGCCATTGATTCATCCATCAATCCTATCCAGTCTATCCATTCAATCTATTCATTTATCCATCCCTTCATTCTTCCATCCAATCCTATCTATCCCATCCAATCTATTTTATCCATCCATCCAGTCTATCCATCCCTTCCATCCAATCCTATATCATCCTTCCAGTCTATCTATCTATCCCATCCAATCTATTCATTTATCCATCCATCCATCTATCCATCCCTTCATTCTTCCATCCAATCCTATCTATCTATCTATCTATCATCCATCCATCCATCCAGTCTATCTATCCAGTCTATCCCATCCAATTCATTGATTCATCCATTCATTATTCCATCCAATCCTATCTATCGCCATCCAGTCTATCCCATCCAATCTATTAATTTATCCATCCATCCATCCATCCAATCCATCCATCCCTTCATTCTTCCATCCAGTCTATCTTTCCATCCAATCTATGTTTTTCCATCCATCCAATATATCATCCTTCATTCTTCCATCCAACTTATCTATCATCCATCCAGTCTATCCCATCCAATCTATTCATTTATCCATCCTTCCATCCATCCAATCTATCTATCCCTTCATTCTTCCATCCAATATCTATCATCCATCAGTCTATCCCATCCAATCTATTCATTTATCCATCCTTCCATCCATCCAATCATCTATCCCTTCATTCTTCCATCCAATCCTATCTATCATCCTTCCAGTCTCTATCTATCCCATCCAATCGATTAATTTATCCATCCATCCATCCAATCTATCCATCCCTTCATTCTTCCATCCAATCCTATCTATCATCCATCCATCCAGTCATTTATCCAGTCCATCCAATTCCTGATGCTTGGCCCATCATTTTTCCATCCATTCATTCTTCCATCCAATCCTATCTATCATCATCAGTATCTATCCAATCCATCCATTCCAATCAATCCAATCATTCATCCAATCGTTAAATGTTGATATCATAACCTTATTTAAAGCAAAAATGATGCTTTAATTTTAAAATGCCATGTTTCTACAGTGGCCCTAAAAAAACAGAGCTATTCACTTCTGCTGTCTCAGACGGCAAATTTGTCCTGTGTCACCACGTAGCTTCAAAGAGTGGCGCGTGCAATTCACAACCTCACCACTAGATGCTGCTACACCCACACACTCTAAAGGCACAGAGACACTTCCGTATGGATGAACACAGTGCCGGGCTTTACTGAAACACAGCGCTGGGTTTATGCTGATCATCAGTCTAAGCTGTATCACCATTCCGCTTTATTTGAATGACTGTGGCAGCCCTAGCATGCGCTAACTGATGCTTGTGCAGCATGCGCTAACTGATGCTTGTGCAGCCTAGCATGTGCTAACTGATGCTTGTAGCCCTAGCATGCGCTAACTGATGCTTGTGCAGCCCTAGCATGCGCTAACTGATGCTTGTGCAGCCCTAGCATGCGCTAACTGATGCTTGTGCAGCCCTAGCATGCGCTAACTGATGCTTGTGCAGCCTAGCATGCGCTAACTGATGCTTGTTTGTTTGTGTAGGGATGATTTTCAGTATCAGTCTGGGACTTGCTGATTTGATCAACAAGGAGGGAAAGAAAGACGAGCAGAAAAATACGCCTCTTCATCGGAGACACCATACAGATCAACGAGGTGGGTTGTGCTCTTTAGCAGTTTGAGTGCTCCTCGGTGATCCTGTAATCATGTCTGTTCTTCATGTGTCCGCCCGCAGGATGACCAAGCCACCGTCCTCACCCCCGTCAAAAAGAAGATCAAGAATGTCGGCATTTTCCTCAAGGTAGCGTCCGCTGTGTCTCGAGATGTTTTTTGGGATCGGATGGAAACATTTTTGTTGCAGCTGTTTTCTGTGTACATTTCTAGAATGATGATGAAGACGAGGAGGAAGAGCGATAATGCAGACGAGCTGCTGGGGAAAGGAGCTCGCGGCGCCGCCCTGCTGGCAGACAGAACCAGGGTATCCACTGCCTTCCTGTTTATTCATCATGTGTTCATCGATTATATTATTCATTCGCTGTCGTCTGATTGGTCAGAATGAGATGACGGCTGAGGAGAAGAGGCGGGCCCACCAGAAAGAACTGGCCAATCAGGTGAACGAGGAGGCCAAGCGTCGTCTGACGGAGCAGAAAGGAGGACAGCAGATCCAGAAGTAAGACCTGAGCACACACGTTTGACGTTAACACTTGGAAATCATTAACCTGTGTTGTATGTAATTTAGCCCTGAATTGTATAAAGTATTGTTGGTTCTGTATGTCATCTGTGAAGTTGAGATACCATTAAATATGACCATCGCTGTAAACACTGTTCTCTCCTAATGTTCCTCCGTCAGAGCCAGAAAGTCCAATGTGTCGTATAAGAACGTATCCCAGATGCCCCGGGAGAAGGATATCAGAGATATGAAGATCTATATCGATAAGAAGTACGAGACGGTCATCATGCCCGTGTTTGGCATCGCTACACCTTTTCACATCGCCACCATCAAGGTAACCGCACCCACTGTTCATTTCTCCGACGAAAACGAGACGATAGCTAAATAAAAACTACTGTTGGATGCTATGACACTATCATTTTCGACAGTGAATAAAAACGAGATGTTAGGGAAGAGATCCAGTCAGAACGGATGTCCTAAAGCGCACATTTGAGCTGTACCGTGCGGATCTAACGGAGGGAAAACACGGATGATGCTGATGAATCATGATAATGTTTACTTCATGATGTTTATATAGTAATGTGGTTTTAACGATGCATATTTTATCTCCCTCATCTGAACTTGAAAGAACAGCTGCAACTGCAGACATTTCAAAATAAGAGTCCTGGTTAAAAGTCAAGCATTATATATTCGTCTTTGTTTACATATTAAACTATATTTAATTTAATTCCCATTTTATTCATAGTCAGTATGAAAGACCAGTATTTGACACATTATTCAATAAAGCATCAGGGTTATAATAGTTAACTAAAAATCTCCATTACTTCAAAGTAAAAAAATTAACTACAATTTAAAAATAAATAAACCTGATATACTAACTAAAACTGAAATAAGTTATAAAAACTATTGCTGTTTAAAAATACACTTTTTTAATGTCAAAACACAATGATGTCAATGTCAGTCAGTTATGTAATGCTTAAATGCTCAATGCATTACAATTTAGCTAAACTCATTAGATTTCAGGAGACTAAAACTAGACTAAAACAATCCAGGTGTCTAAAATATGACTAAAACTAAATGGCATTTTAGTCAAAAGACTATGAGTAAAACTAAATTTGCTGTCAAATTAACACTGACGGCACCTCGCCAGATTCACCAAACATTAAAGGGATCCTATAACACCCCTTTGTAAAATAAGTCTCTGATGTCCCAGTGTGTATGTGACGTTTCAGCTCAAAATACCCTACAGATCATTTTATATAGCATGTATCGATAAATGTGAACGACGGATCTGACAGCTCGAGCTACCACTCATCCTTACGAACCACTTTTATCTGAAATATTTTTCTTTTAAGAAGTTTTGTGAGTCTGGCCTGTGTTTTGGCCTCATCTGAGTCTCGTGTGTGTGTGTGTGTGTGTGTAGAACATCAGTATGTCTGTGGAAGGAGACTACACCTATCTGAGGATAAACTTCTTCGTGCCGGGCAGCTCGCTGGGGCGCCACGAGGGCAACATCTTCCCAAACCCAGATGCCACGTTTGTCAAAGAGATGTAAGAGACTCTTCATGATGTTGAACTCCATCGTTGGGCCTGATTCATGAAACCCGAAGTTGAACGCATTAGCTCAGGTTTCAGAGCGTTCAGGAGCTGATTGATCAATAGGGCTTGAGGCTTACGATCAATCAGCTCCAAAACTAAACACAAAACCTGAGCTAATTAAAAAGAAAACACGGGTCATTTTTGACCGGAACACCAAATTAGACACTTGTTAAGCATGACCCATTGAAGTTTCCCTCTAACATGCCCGCTTCTCTCTCAGCACGCACTGCCACAACCTCAAATCCCCCGGCGATCACTCGGTTCCCTCCACCAACCTCCAGAACGCCTTCCGCATCATCAAGGAGGTGCAGAAGCGCTACAAGATTCGCGAGGCGGAGGAGAAGGAGAAGGAGGGCATCGTTAAACAGGACTCGCCACATCAACCTCAACCGCAGCAACCCCAAACTCAAAGACCTTTACATCCGGCCCAACATCGCTCAGAAGAGGATGCAGGGTTGCTGGAGCCCACACCAACGGTGAGAGTTGGGCTTTATTAGCACGCTAATGTAGGTTTTAACGACCACAGCGTGCAGACCTAGAACTGTGTGTTTGTGTAACTGCAAATAAAGTAATCACACACCGTCCATCTGCCTCCAGGTTTCCGCTTCACCTCAGTACGCGGAGATAAAGTGACATCCTGTACAACAACATCAAACACGCCAGTATTCCAGCCCCGCGACGGGAAATGATCATCGTGCTGCACTTCCATCTGAAGGTGTGACGCTGTTCTGGTGTCGCTAGTTTTTATCCTTCTCTCGGTACATGAGTTTAACGGCGGTTGTGTCCGCCGAGAATGCCATCATGTTCGGGAAGAAGCGCCACACGGACGTTTGCAGTTCTACACGGAGGTGAAGTAGATCACACAGACTTGGGCAAACACCAGCACATGCACGCATCGCGCTAATTTACGCCGAGCAGATGGAGCGAGAAATGCGGCACAAACTCAAATCCGCCTTCAAGAACTTCATCGAGAAGGTCGAGTCCCTCACCAAGGAAGAGCTGGAGTTTGAGGTTCCGTTCAGAGATCTCGGGTGAGCGAGTCGGTTCTGATGTGTAACTGCACCGGACATGCTTGAATGCTCCCATACATAAATAAGGTTTCGGTCAAAACACTGGTCTCATTCACAAAGGTAATGTTTCTTGGGTGAATGCAAAACTTATGAGCAAACAACCTTTTCCGGGGAGGTAACGCCAACGTTTTTTGCCGGGTTAGCAAACAGTTTTTGAAGGGGTAACGCAAACATTTTGTATGGGGTGGGGTTAACGAAAAGGTTTTTTGGGGAGATAATGCAAATTTTTTGTGGGGGGTAACGCAAAAAATTTTGGGGGGTTAATGCAAACATTTTGTGGGGGGTAACGCAAAGGTTTTTTGAGGGGTTTACGATACGCTTGTTGAGGTTAACGAAATGGTTTTCAGGGGTTAACGAAGTTGTGTGAGGTTAACGCAAACGCTTTTTAGGGGGTTAACGCAAACTGTTTTCAGGGGTTAACGCAGAAGTTGTGTGGAGGTTAACGCAAACGCTTTTTGGGGTTTTAATGCAAATGGTTTTCAGAGGTTAACAGAGAAGTTTTGTGGAGGTTAACGCAAACGCTTTTTAGGGGGTTAACGCAAACTGTTTTCGGGGATCAACGGAGAAGTTTTGTGGAGGTTAACGCAAACGCTTTTTAGGGGGTTAACGCAAACTGTTTTCAGGGGTTAACGCAGAAGTTTTGTGGAGGTTAACGCAGCGCTTTTGGGGTTTTAATGCAAATGGTTTTCAGAGGTTAACAGAGAAGTTTTGTGGAGGTTAACGCAAACGCTTTTTAGGGGGTTAACGCAAACTGTTTTCGGGGATCAACGGAGAAGTTTTGTGGAGGTTAACGCAAACGCTTTTAGGGGTTAACGAAACTGTTTTCAGGGGTTAACGCAGAAGTTTTGTGGAGGTTAACGCAAACGCTTTTTGGGGTTTTAATGCAAATGGTTTTCAGAGGTTAACAGAGAAGTTTTGTGGAGGTTAACGCAAACGCTTTTTAGGGGGTTAACGCAAACATTTTGTGGGGTAACGCAGGTTTTTGAGGGGGTTTACGACACGCTTTGTTGAGGCGCATGTAAATGGTTTACAGGTTAACGGAGAAGTTTTGTGGAGGTTAACGCAAACGCTTTTTAAGGGGTTAACGCAAACTGTTTTCAGGGGTTAACGCAGAAGTTTTGTGGAGGTTAACGCAAACGCTTTTTAGGGGGTTAACGCAAACTGTTTTCAGGGGTTAACGCAGAAGTTTTGTGGAGGTTAACGCAAACGCTTTTTAGGGGGTTAACGCAAACTGTTTTCGGGGATTAACGGAGAAGTTTTGTGGAGGTTAAAGCAAACGCTTTTTAGGGGATTAACGCAAACTGTTTTCGGGGATCAACGGAGAAGTTTTGTGGAGGTTAACGCAAATGCTTTTTAGGAGGTTAACGCAAACGCTTTTTAGGGGGTTAACGCAAACTGTTTTCGGGGGTTAACGCAGAAGTTTTGTGGAGGTTAACGCAAACGCTTTTTTGGGGTTTCAATGCAAATGGTTTTCAGGGGTTAACGGCGAAGTTTTGTGGAGGTTAACGCAAACGCTTTTTAGGGAGTTAACATAAACTGTTTTCGGGGATTAACGGAGAAGTTGTGTGGAGGTTAACCCAAACGCTTTTTGGGGTTTTAATGCAAATGGTTTTCAGGGGTTAACGGAGAAGTTTTGTGGAGGTTAACGCAAACGCTTTTTAGGGGTTAACACAAACTGTTTTCGGGGATTAATGGAGAAGTTTTGTGGAGGTTAAAGCAAACGCTTTTTATGGGGTTAACGCAAACTGTTTTCGGGGGTTAACGGAGAAGTTTTGTGGAGGTTAACGCAAACGCTTTTTGGGGTTTTAATGCAAATGGTTTTCAGGGGTTAACGGAGAAGTTTTGTGGAGGTTAACGCAAACGCTTTTTAGGGGGTTAACGCAAACTGTTTTCGGGGGTTAACGCAGAAGTTTTGTGGAGGTTAACGCAAACGGTTTCGGGGGTTATTGCAACGTCAACGTAAAATTGGATCATGGTCAAGAACAAATTCAATTTGTGTACGCATTACGAAGTACAAAGTGTTCATGACAATATCTTGCATAGTGCGAATAATCTGTGTTAAGAAAAGTAAAGTAATTATTGGTGAGTGGTTCTCCTGTTTGAGCGCTCTGTGGCAGTCATTGTGCCGTTGTTTCAGGTTTCAGGGCGCCCCTACAGGAGCACCTGCTTGCTGCAGCCCACCTCCGCGCCTCTGCAAAATGTCAATGGAGTGTGAGTGGGTTTCGCCGCATGAGCCGACATCGCGCCCAAACGCCACGTTTCTCTATTCGCTCCACGCGCCACACGATGGCTAAAGGAAATTATCGCAAGCGGCTCATAACTCTAAACTAAACCGCATGGGCTCAAGTGTTTGTTTTACAGTAGTTTTACTCTAGATGCAGTAATAAAACATCCCTTTAATGTTTGTCTGGTGTTGAAATTATGAGTAGAGTACAACAAGAAAGTCACCATGATCAACGCGCCGTCAACTCTCTGGATCCGATCAAAGAGTGGCTCAAGTAAGCAACATATCGGCCTGTGTAAGATGTTGCCATCGGTCCTCACAAAAGCACTGATGTTAACGAGTGTGTGTGTGTGTGTGTGTGTGTGTGTGTGCGTGTGTGTGTGATATCAAGTACACAGAGGGCGTCCAGTCTCTGAACTGGACCAAGATTATGAAGACTATAGTGGACGACCCCGAGGGCTTCTTCGAGCAGGGCGGCTGGTCCTTCCTCGATCCTGAGAGTGAGGTGAGAACTGGTTTTCCTGCATTGTCCTCGTATTCTCCATTGTTATATAATACTGATATAGAGAAGAACTCATACAGCATCATTACACATT
>CM040912.1:57474378-57479378 GCA_023029165.1 Gobiocypris rarus
TTCAACGTTTGTCAATTCCAACAATACATCATAATTTTCAACTTTTGTCAATTCCAACAATACATCATAATTTTCAACTTTTGTCAATTCCAACTTAATCGTCATAATTTTCAACTTTGTCAAATCCAACTTAATACATCATAATTTTCAACTTTTGTCAATTCCAACTTAATACATCATAATTTTCAACTTTTGTCAATTCCAACTTAATACATCATAATTTTCAACTTTTGTCAATTCCAACTTAATACATCATAATTTTCAACTTTTGTCAATTCCAACTTAATATATCATAATTTTCAACTTTTGTCAATTCCAACTTAATACAGCATAATTTTCAACTTTGTCAATTCCAACTTAATACATCATAATTTTCAACTTTTGTCAATTCCAACTTAATACATCATAATTTTCAACTTTTGTCAATTCCAACTTAATACATCATAATTTTCAACTTTGTCAATTCCAACTTAATACATCATAATTTTCAACATTTGTCAATTCCAACTTAATACATCATAATTTTCAACTTTTGTCAATTCCAACTTAATACATCATAATTTTCAACTTTTGTCAATTCCAACTTAATACATCATAATTTTCAACTTTTGTAAATTCCAACTTAATACATCATAATTTTCAACTTTTGTCAATTCCAACTTAATACATCATAATTTTCAACGTTTGTCAATTCCAACTTAATACATCATAATTTTCAACTTTTGTCAATTCCAACTTAATACATCAAAATTTTCGACTTTTGTCAATTCCAACTTAATACATCATAATTTTCAACTTTTGTCAATTCCAACTTAATACAGCATAATTTTCAACTTTGTCAATTCCAACTTAATACATCATAATTTTCAACTTTTGTCAATTCCAACTTAATACTTCATAATTTTCAACTTTTGTCAATTCCAACTTAATACATCATAATTTTCAACTTTTGTCAATTCCAACTTAATACATCATAATTTTCAACTTTTGTCAATTCCAACTTAATACATCATAATTTTCAACTTTTGTCAATTCCAACTTAATACATCATAATTTTCAAAAATTTTCAATTCCAACTTAATACATCATAATTTTCAACTTTTGTCAATTCCAACTTAATACAGCATAATTTTCAAAAATTTTCAATTCCAACTTAATACATCATAATTTTCAACTTTTGTCAATTCCAACTTAATACATCATAATTTTCAACATTTGTCAATTCCAACTTAATACATCATAATTTTCAACTTTTGTCAATTCCAACTTAATACATCATAATTTTCAACTTTTGTCAATTCCAACTTAATACATCATAATTTTCAACTTTTGTCAATTCCAACTTAATACATCATAATTTTCAACTTTTGTCAATTCCAACTTAATACATCATAATTTTCGACCTTTGTCAATTCCAACTTAATACATCAACTTTTGTCAATTCCAACTTAATATATCATAATTTTCGACCTTTGTCAATTCCAACTTAATATCATAATTTTCAACTTTTGTCAATTCCAACTTAATATATCATAATTTTCAACGTTTGTCAATTCCAACTTAATATATCAAAATTTTCAACATTTTAGAATTCCAACTTAATATATCATAATTTTCGACCTTTGTCAATTCCAACTTAATACATCATAATTTTCAACTTTTGTCAATTCCAACTTAATACATCATAATTTTCGACCTTTGTCAATTCCAACTTAATATATCAACATTTTCAACATTTTAAAATTCCAACTTAATATATCATAATTTTCGACCTTTGTCAATTCCAACTTAATATCATAATTTTCAACTTTTGTCAATTCCAACTTAATATATCATAATTTTCAACATTTGTCAATTCCAACTTAATATATCAAAATTTTCAACATTTTAGAATTCCAACTTAATATATCATAATTTTCGACCTTTGTCAATTCCAACTTAATACGTCATAATTTTCAACTTTTGTCAATTCCAACTTAATACATCATAATTTTCAACTTTTGTCAATTCCAACTTAATGCATAATTTTCAACTTTTGTCAAATCCAACTTAATACATCATAATTTTCAACTTTTGTCAATTCCAACTTAATATATCATAATTTTCAACGCTTTGTCAATTCCAACTTAATACATCATAATTTTCAACTTTTGTCAATTCCAACTTAATACATCATAATTTTCAACTTTTGTCAATTCCAACTTAATATATCATAATTTTCAACTTTGTCAATTCCAACTTAATGCGTCATAATTTTCAACTTTTGTCAATTCCAACTTAATACATCATAATTTTCAACTTTTGTCAATTCCAACTTAATACATCATAATTTTCAACTTTTGTCAATTCCAACTTAATACATCATAATTTTCAACCTTTGTCAATTCCAACTTAATATATCATAATTTTCAACGTTTGTCAATTCCAACTTAATACATCATAATTTTCAACTTTCAGCATAATTTTCAACGTTTGTCAATTCCAACTTAATACATCATAATTTTCAACTTTTGTCAATTCCAACTTAATACATCATAATTTTCAACGTTTGTCAATTCCAACTTAATACATCATAATTTTCAACTTTTGTCAATTCCAACTTAATACATCATAATTTTCAACATTTGTCAATTCCAACTTAATACATCATAATTTTCAACTTTTGTCAATTCCAACTTAATACATCATAATTTTCAACTTTTGTCAATTCCAACTTAATACATCATAATTTTCAACTTTGTAAATTCCAACTTAATACGTCATAATTTTCAACTTTTGTCAATTCCAACTTAATACAGCATAATTTTCAACGCTTTGTCAATTCCAACTTAATACATCATAATTTTCAACTTTTGTCAATTCCAACTTAATACATCATAATTTTCAACTTTTGTCAATTCCAACTTAATACATCATAATTTTCAACTTTTGTCAATTCCAACTTAATACATCATAATTTTCAACTTTGTCAATTCCAACTTAATACATCATAATTTTCAACTTTTGTCAATTCCAACTTAATACTTCATAATTTTCAACTTTTGTCAAATCCAACTTAATACATCATAATTTTCAACTTTTGTCAATTCCAACTTAATACATCATAATTTTCAACTTTTGTCATTTCCAACTTAATACATCATAATTTTCAACTTTGTCAATTCCAACTTAATACATCATAATTTTCAAAAATTTTCAATTCCAACTTAATACATCATAATTTTCAACTTTTGTCAATTCCAACTTAATACAGCATAATTTTCAAAATGTTCAATTCCAACTTAATACATCATAAGTTAAATTAAAAATAAAAATGTATTTACTAATAGTGTAAGAAAAGTTGCTGCGTTAAATCTTCATTTTAAATCATTTCAACTTAAATTACATTAAACTCTATCTTGTATAACTTAAGTAAAGCAACTTTCAACTTTTTTATTTTGATGTCATATCCTTCTGATCATGTGTTTTTTTTACAGTGAATATACAAAGGCAGCGTGTTTTGTGTATAAAGACCACATTTATAATGTAAACATTTACATTCTGATTATGCATAAAAACAGTGTGTGGAAAATATTTCGCTTTTATTATTTTATTTTATGGACCTCTAACAAGCCGAAGCAAATTAACGGGAATAATAATTCCTCAAACTCTTGGTTCTCTGTTTCTGGTCTCATGACATATTACATGTAAACCAGAATGAGCAGGTTTTTGTACATTCATTGTAAAGTGACCTAATAATCATCATCGTCATTATTATTATTATTATTATTAGTGCTGTTTTTGTTGTTGATGTAGTTTTCTAACCACAGAGCTCAACGATAACCAAAGCTTCAGGAAATGATGAAGGCAAACAGGTGAGATTTTTGTGATCATCATATATTCAGAAAGTATTTGTGCTGCCGTACACACACACACACACACACACACACACACACACACACACACACACACACACACACACACACACACACACACACAGCGTTTGTGCTGCTGAAGTGAAGTCTCTCTCTTTATTAGGACGCCTGTGAGTTCATCCTCCCGGACAGAAGAGGAGCACAGCGACTGTCAGTCACTTTAGACACTAACGTTTATATATATATTTATAAATATTATTTTTGTTTTCATTTATTTAGTTTTTGTCACTATTATTAGTATGTTAGTTAATTATAGTTAATTAGTGATGTGATGATTACAATTCTGGTTGTTTATTCATTTATTCCTTTTTTAATTTTCAGGATCCCGGAATGATAATGGGATTTATTCAAAAACTAAACCCATTCAGGTTTTCCTCACAGGTACACTCACTCACTCACACACACACACACTCTCTCTCTCTCTCACACACACACACACACACACACACACACACACACACACACACACACACACACACTCACTCACTCCTCACTCCTCACTCACTCACTCACTCCTCACTCACTCACTCACTCACTCACTCCTCCTCACTCACTCACACACTCACACACACACACACACACTCTCTCTCACACACACACACTCACACACTCTCTCTCTCTCTCTCTCTCTCACACACACACACACACACACACACACACACACTCTCTCTCACACACACACACTCACACACTCTCTCTCTCTCTCTCTCTCTCTCTCTCTCTCTCTCACACACACACACACACACACACACACACACACACTCTCTCTCACACACACTGCTCCTTAAGGTCTCAGCACAATCCGTCCAGCGCTCTTTCCGCCGCTCAGCAGTAAATGTTTGTCTGTTTCAGCATCTCTCTCGTTTCCTTCTGTAGAGCAAGAGCGCTGAGCCTCAGAGTGTCTCCGCAGCCGAGCAGAAAGCACAGGTGAACTGCGTCAGGACGCAAACACTCCTCGCTTGACTGCGTTCATGCCCTGACTTCTGTGAGTTTGTGTTTCAGGATCTGGCTGGGATGCATCTGAAGTCCCCCGCTCAGGTACGAGTCTCGATTAAATCACTTTGACACAGCCCGAGTGTGTGATAT
>CM040912.1:57484378-57721557 GCA_023029165.1 Gobiocypris rarus
TACCTTTCTTATTATATTTAAACCAGGTTTATTATTGTTATATGAAATAAGTATTTTTTTTTAAATTTGCGTAAAATAAAATACGTTTTTATAATATATATTTAAAATATTACTTAAAAATTATAATAAAAAACATGTACTCTAATAGTTATCCACTTATTAATATGTAATGTAAGTATATAGATTAATGTAACTATATATAGATGAATTGTTAGTTAGCTTGGTTTATTAGTTGTTTTAGTTGTGTATTTAGTTAATTAGTTGGTTAGATGTTTAGTTGGTTGGTTAGTTATTTAGCTAGTTATTTAGTTAGTTAATATTCACAGACTCTAACAGAAACTTCCCTCACAATCCTCAAATAAACAGCTTTTCTTCTGAGGTAAATTATTCCAGGATTATTCCTCCCCACGTCTCAAAATGATGTAAAGTACATGCACTAAACTTGATGTGGGCGCAGCTTGAATGTCTGTTCGCATTGATCGCGTCAGTATTTGAATTTCAAAAGAACGTGCGCTCCGTGGGCATGGCCGCATTAGTGGATAATGAGACGCTCACATTTTAATGTTTCTTGAGACATGGCTCATGTTTGTGTGACTAGTATTCACTGAGTTACAGTTCATTTTCTGAACAGTATCAGAATGGACTTCATTGAGAGAGCGGCTACAGATCAGACATGTTGGTTTTCTTTATTTTGTAAAAAGCACAACTTTGTTTTTATTGTGAGTGTACACAAAAGTAGGAACTTAAATTATTGTCAAGTTTGGTCATTCAGGCAAGTGTTATACATTATAATCTGAGTCATTTTTCGCACTGATAAGAAAAAAAGCGAGTTGGTCGTGCTGGCGCGTTCATCGGCCTCTAGGGGTTCAATTATATAAATGATATAAAATAAACATGAACTGAAATAAAATGTATATTTTTTTTAAATTATGCCAGTTTACTAAAACTGAAACAGCGAGGTAGTTAAGGGAAATATGTCTCTGTCTACCAGAGCGATCGAAGCTGTTGCCAACCGGGTATTCATGGCTGCCAAGCTGTTCGTTCAGCTGCTGAACCAGCGGAGGCGTCGCTGCAGCAGCGGATACACGAGCTCCTGGCTTTAGCGGACGCGGACAGCTTCCACAAGAAGACGGTGACCGCGAAGCGTGGGCGGCGGGTGGCCAGCGTGGCCGGAAGCATCACCACCATCACCGGCCTGGTTCTGGCCCTTCACCTTCGGGACATCCCTCATCGTGACCGCGGTGGGCATCGGTGTGGCGACCGCCGGGGGCGTGACCTCAGCCTCGGCCAACATCACCGACACGGTTCACTCCAACACGGACCGGAAGAAGGTGGAGAAGATGATCCAGGACTATCAGCACGAAATTCAGGATATTAAAGAATGCCTGGACTTCCTGCAGGTCAGACGTGTTTATTTTAGTGCTGGCAAAATTAACACGTCGATGCACACCATTACATTTTTTCAGTTTAACGTGTAAAAAATATTTAACGCAGCATCTGTGAATCTCCGGTCTGTGACGTAGTGTTGTGTTGAATGGCTGCAATGGCTAAAATTGAGGGAAGAAAATCAATTTCATAGAGAAATCAGTAGCAGTATTGGTATCGGTGACAAACAATTGATGTAGATGATTGTTTACAACATGAAGAACATTTGTTTGAAGTTAAGAAATTTAAATTTTAAGTAAGCAGTACCTTTGAATTGCTCTTTAAATATTTTACTTAAAATTATCAACTTTAATATTTGTAGTAGTGGAAACTTGACTAGCTTTAACTGGCTAAATCAAAAATGGCTAACTGGTAGCACAATGCTTTGATAGCATTAGCATAGCACTTGCTGAATGTGCACAGCAATATAAAACATTCAACATAAATCTGTTCTCAAACCAAGCTCATGCTCACCTATCACCAAAAAACAATATTATAGCAAAACATTAAACACTACTAAATCTCCAACTTAACATTAATCTTGCACTAAACACTGAATTTTGGCATTTACTCTCCCTTTTGAGTGTCATGGCAAAGCATGCTGGGAAATAGAAATCCCAGCCCAGTTTCAGTTTAATTTAAGTTTGTCTAAATTAAAAGAAACACGTTCATACAACTCAAAACAATGACACGATTCTGATTACTTAACATGTGTCCGTTTTGAGAACTCAAAAGAATAAGAAAGCTCTATACTCATAAAAGTTCATTTGATTGAACTAATTTGTTTAATTTTAATTTGGCTGTACTCAAACCAGTTCATTATTTTGAGCGTTAGGGTGGACAGTGCTCATTCATTTGGAGATTAAATGTGAAATTATTACAATATAAAAAATATTTTAAAAAAACTGTTTAATTGTGGACAACACTAATTTTATATGAACCTTTGTTATTTTAATATAGATTATGTATTTAAGTATTTAGTATATATAGTAATAAATGTAATAATAAAGTTGATATTTTCATTTTAGTTAAAGTTCGTCATTTTGTTGCGTGTTTTTGAATTTTATTAAACTGAACATACATGAGAAATTGTGCCTAGATGAAAAAATTATTTCAAATAAACATTAACTTTATGGTTTTAGTTAACCATGATTCTATATTGTTTTTTTTAAACAATTATTTTCACTGTATTATGTAGTCTTTTCTGTTTTAGGCATTTTAGCGCTTGTTTTATCTTTTGTCACTATTTAGTTTTCTTTTAAATACCTATGTTGTTTTATTTTTATTGTTATAACTGAACATAAATGAGAAACGTTTTCTTGGAACTAGATGCAATAAAATAAGTTTACATTAAACATTACCTGAAAAATATTGTATTTCATGTTAGAAATGTTTTTATGTTTTTAGTTAATGATAATAATCCTGATACTAACACATTAGTAATAAGTAGGATTTACTGTAGATGATCTTATTTATAACAGTATGTTTTCTTTCATTTTTCTACCATTTATAGTAGAAATGGTTCTAAAGAGTATATTTTTAATGATTGATATAGTTTCAATTAACATTAAGTTTGTTTTATTTTTGGAATTTAAATTGAAGTTTTATAAAAATAAAAATGTTTTATTTCTTTTTATTTTACCTCTACAGCAAATTTATCTTGATTTAAAAATGTTTATATATTTGCATTGTAAAACAAAAACAAGTTCAACCAATCTCAAAATATCTTTATGAAAAGCATCTCTGTATTGGATGCACTAGTGTTAATGCGGGACTTGTATTGCTGTACGAGAATGCAGTTTGACTGGATCTTCCGCTGTTTTTAATCAACCGGCTGTTCTCTGATCGTGTGGATAATCAATGGCCAATCAGATAGGTTTAGGATTAGAAGAAATATGCTGATTTGATCTAATAAATATCTCCTCACCGTGTGTCTCCAGGCCGGGATGGCGACTCTGGAGGAGTGGAACTTCGAGCAGTACGTGGACAGCATCTCCAGAAAGGCTCTCAACCAGAACGTCAAGCACGTGCTGAAGGAGGGCGGCCGGGCCGGGAAAGCGCTGCTCGTCAACACGGAGAACCTCATCAACACCGTCCAGGTGCTCAACGTGGCGGGAGGAGCAGCTAAAGCCGCGCAGGTCATCAGCGTCACCACCGGGGTCATGTCCGGCCTCTTCCTCGCGCTCGACGTCTTCTTCCTGGCCAAGGGATCGCTGGAGCTGCGCAAGGGCGCCAAGACCGAGTTTGCAGCCAAGATTCGGGAGGTTTGCAAGGAGCTCGGGGATGGACTGCAGGAGCTGAAGAGAATCCAACAGCAGCTGCAGAAAACCCTGGATGGGGTTGAGATGGAAGAGGAGGAGGAGGAAGAGGAAGAACGAGGATCAGAACTGACAGGAGCATCCAGCTAGAGGAATAAGCATAGATTATAATCCTGAGCAAGAAATCATTTAAATCCTTTTTAGTAAATTTATTTGTAAGTTGCTTTGGATAAAAGTCTCTGCTAAATGCATAAAAGAAAATACATATTTAATGCACTCACGGTCAAATTTTTATTAATGGTTCATTATTATTATTATAATTAATGATGTTGAAAATTCAGCTTTGATCACAGGAATATATTACACTTTACTATATATTTCATAGAGAAGAGCTGACCTACACTGGAGTAACATTACAATAATTACTCCAAACTTTTGTCCGGTAGCGTATATATTGTAATAATAAATCTAAACATTTCCGCTGTTTGCCAAATGTCATTAGACAGTAGGTAAAGCAATGCTAAGTTATGCAGAGTCTTATGGTTACAAATAAGGACTGGTCAAATGAGAGATGAGAAACTCTTATATCCTATGCAATCAACATCATAGTGCTATGTTACATACTGTGACCTTGTTATAACAGATGTTTATTTTCATGATTTTATTTATTACTCTCTATTACTCCTCAATTTACATCTGAAACTGCTCAGGTTCTTACATTTCAGCCTTTTTCTCAGCACTGACCAGTAGTCATTTCCCACCCATTACATTATTTCTGTCACCACTAGAGGGCAGGTGCACCAAATCAAGTCATTGACTGGTCAAGTCAAATTGTGTGAAAGCAGCTTCACTGCAGTAAACAGGAAGATAACCGTGTTAATGTTGTCAAATTCTTCAGTTATGAAACTAGTTCAGCTGTAAAGCTGCTCTATAAATACAATTGTGTCATCATTAAACTCTTTAAATGTCCCATTCATCATCAGTCTATCACTACCCTACAGGCTGATCCATCAGTCTGTCGCATTAAAATTAATGGGCCGTTCACAATGACGTTTATGTTTTCCGTCTGTTCTGTTGTAATCGTTGGTTTATTAATACATTCAGACTGACGTGTGTGGCATTTGTCTCACTGTTTTTCCGCATT
This sequence comes from Gobiocypris rarus, assembly GCA_023029165.1. Lineage (NCBI taxonomy): Eukaryota > Metazoa > Chordata > Actinopteri > Cypriniformes > Gobionidae > Gobiocypris > Gobiocypris rarus. The sequence continues at coordinate 57,489,206 of CM040912.1, forward strand.
TTTCAGGCATTGTGTGAAGTTAAATATAGCTTTCATTGAATAGTCAGTGTTAGAAAAACATTCGGTTGCGTTCAGCCCAGCTTTTCTTAAATACACACCTGAATTTCTAAATGATAGAAACTTGTGCAGACAATATTACTCAGAAACTGCATTTATTATAAACAAAGCTTTATTTGTTCATCCTGGGGATGGTTGGTTGTACTGTGTGTTTGTGTTTCTCATTATAAACACTTCCACAAACGGTTCAATGTGTTCTTTTACTGTTTGAATAAACTGTGCACATATAGTGTGACGAATGAAGATGGCATTTGAATTTCTAAGCAACATTTTCTTGCATCAACATGCTAAGAATCACCAACCAGCCAATAAACTGAACAACCAAACATCCAACCGAACAATTAAACAACCAGCCATCCAACCAATGGAACAACCAATTAAAATAAACCAAACGAACATCCAACCAACTAACTAACCCGAAAACCAACCATCCAACCGACTGAATAACCAACCGAACAACCAAACAAACAATCAATCAACCAACCAACCGAACAATCAACCAACCAACCAAACGAACAACCAACCAACCGAACAATCAAACAATCGTCAAACCAACAGAACCGAACAATCAATCAATCAATCAATCAACCGAACAACCAACCAACCAAACGAACAATCAACCAACCCACCAAACAATCAACCAACCAACCAACCAAACGAACAATCAACCAACTGAACAATCAACCAACCAACCGAACAACCAACCAACCAACCGAACAATCAACAAACCAACCAAATGAACAACCAACCAACCAACCGAACAATCAACCAACCAAACAACCAAATGAACAATCAACCAACAAACCGAACAACCAACCAACCAACCAACTGAACAATCAACCAACCAAACGAACAACCAACCAACCAACCAAATGAACAATCAACCAACTGAACAATCAACCAACCAACCAACCAACCAAATGAACAATCAACCAAACAACCAACCAACCAACCAAATGAACAATCAACCAACCAACCAAACAACCAACCAACCAAACGAACAATCAACCAACCAAACAATCAACCAACCAAACAAACGAGCAATCAACCAACCAACGAACAACCAACCAACCAACGAACAATCAACCAACCAACCAAGCGAACAACCAACCAACCAAATGAACAATCAACCAAACAACCAACCAACCAAATGAACAATCAACCAACCAACCAAACAACCAACTAACCAACCAACCAACCAAACAAACAATCAACCAACCAACGAGCAATCAACCAACCGAACAATTAACCAGCGAACAATCAACCAACCAAACCAAACGGTCAATCAACCAAATTCAGGTTTCTGCTTGATTGAAATAAATACTGGTCCAGAAACACCAAAATATGTTGATTATATTTGTGCTCATCCCATTTTCACAGTAAAAACTAATCAGACTCCAGGGGCCATATTCACAAAACAGGAATATAGAGTCTTAATATACTAAGTCTTAAGCTAAGAGTAAAGGTGGGGTTGATCTCGCTATGGATGATGTCATCACCCTTACTAACTATGACCACAGTGATTGGCTGATAGGGGAGGGGTCTCTGTCAGTGATTTAAATATATAAATATTTTGGGTAACACTTTATTTTGATGGTCCCTTTTGAACATTCTGTTGACTATAATCATTTTTTTGTCAATTTGCATTCCAGCAAACATAACTTTTATGAAAGCTCAAAGGTCCCAAATATCCCTGAACTTCCCATTCATGCAAATCATTGCTGAAAAGTCCCATTGATACTTCATCTACACCATGTTGTATGTAGATTTTAATAAGATTAAAGCATATATGAACATTTAAAATATTGTATTTTACTGTCCTTTATCGTAACCAAAATGCATGAGTTTGGATTTCAAATGCAAAAAAATAATCAATTTGATGACTTTTGTTGGGCATGTTTTGGACATTTTCTGACCTGTATTTGATGACTGGGTTAGATTAACTGGAAGTAGTTCTGGTTTCATGCAATTGACTGGGTGGGTCACATTTTTTAAAAAAGATAACAGGTTAAACCCTTTTAGCGGAAATTGTAACTATAGATTACAATCGGTCACACCATGTTTAACACATTCAAAACAATTTGAGTTTTTAAAATGTTGTATTTTTTTTAATTTACATTACATACAGTAGCTAATTTATGTCCAACATTTTTGCATCCAAATGTTTTTCAATATTATTTAATACATGTATACTTGATAACTGTTCTTGACCATTCCTTCATATAAAGTATTTTTGTCAGATAAAATGTCTAATTTATCTGCAAGGGTACTGTTTAAAAACAGATACCGGACTACTTTTAAGAAGTAGTAAAATCGCAAACCCTTAACTTAATTATTCGGGTTAAATTTGTTATTCCTTATGAATATTTGAATTCCTTTTCTTTGTGAGGCACTTTGAATTACCATTGTGTATGAAATGTGCTATATAAATAACCTTCCCTAATACATTTTTAGATTAAGGTACATTTTCTTGAGATATGAAGTCTTTAGTTTTTTTGTCTCAAAATTAAGCGAGTTTGTGCTTAAAACAAGAAAGAATATCTGCCAATGGGGTCAGAAATTAACTGGTTTGATTTAAGATTAACAATTAAAACAGAAAACTTTACATCTTATTTCAAACCAAGATGAAAATAATAAGACACTTTTTTTGCAGTGTTGCTGAACATATAGATAGACAGTGCATCTTAAAGAATGAGCAGCATATAAAAGTGAATTAGCTATGTATACTACTATTATTTTGATGAGTGTCGGGTGAGTCACGAGTAATGAAGACGTCTGCGCCGCAGGTGTGGAAATACCTTGATATTGTTTTACTTACACAAGTGCTTCAGGTAAATAAGGAGGTAAAAAAGTAGGTGAATCGTACAGAGGTGTGTCTCAAGGTTTTGGTGTGGCTGGATAACCTGAGCTTTACAATCTCTAGAGAATGTTCCTCAAATAATGCGTCATGTGCTGGATGCTGAAAACCAGCATGTGAATTATGCATGAGGTGAATGGAGCTTAAGGAAGGGCTGAAGCCACTCAGTGGAAAACATCCGTAGTTTCAAAAATGACGTGACTTTAAACTGAGACAGAAATGGATTTGGTGAAAGGAGGGGTGGTTGCCGTCTGTGAGGGGAGGCCAGACCTGCTTCTGTCCGGCATGATGGAGGAGGAGCGGGCAGAGCGAGGGAACAGTGCATTCCCGTAGTCGGAGGAGGCATCGTCGGCCGCCAGGAGGCTGCCCACCGAGGAGCGTCCAGTACCGTTGCATGGCACAGCGAGTAAGGGTCTCTTCCCTGTCTCGTCTGTCTCTCCTCATCCTTCAATCTCCTTTTCAGGTGCTTCAGCCACAGTGACGAGCTTAATGAGTGCCACCTGCACGCCACTATGAAATTAATTTATCATCTAATAAGATTGAATATCAAGTGTCTGTATGTTATGTGTTCATTTATGTGTTTTCCAGGGCCTGTTTTGCTTGTCCCATGGATGGCTCATCTAAACGGGTCAATAAGATACAATTAAGTTAAGTAAGTTTGATACACACGACGAAACACAGATTCGAAGCAAAAGAATATAAAGGTTTGTGAAGCAGTGTTTCGAAATCACCCATCACTGGTGATGGCAGTGATGACCGGTGTATTCCAGAAAGCAAGGTTCACCTACCAGCATACATACCCTGAACTCTTGGTTGAATAACCCAAACCTGACAGAAGTACTGGGATGCCCCTCCAGATCCCTGAATTCAGATGTTCAATCCCTTCATGGCCACAGGTGTATAAATCAAGCACTAGGCATGCAGACGCTTCTACACACATTTGTGAGAGAATGGCTCGCTCTCAGGAGCTCAGTGAACTCAAGCGTGGGACCGGGATAGGTTGCCACCTGTGCAATAAGGCCATTCCTGACATTTCCTCACTACTAAATATTCCACGCTCAACTGTTAGTGGGATTATAACAAAGAGGAAGCGATTGGGAACAACAGCAACTCAGCCATGAAGTGAAATCCCAGAGCGGGGTCAGCGCATGCTGAGGGTCACAGTGCGCAGAAGTCACCAACTTTCTGCAGAGTCAATCGCTCCAGACCTCCAAACTCCTGTGGCCTTCAGATGAGCTCAGGAACAGTGCGGAGAGAGCTTCATGGAATGGGTTTCCATGGCCGAGCAGCTCATCCAAGCCTTACATCACCAAGAGCAATGCAAAGCGTGGGATGCAAGTGATGTCAAGTCAAGTCAAGTCAACTTTATTTATATAGCGCTTTTAACAATGCAGATTGTTTCAAATCAGCTTTACAGTGTTAAACAGAAAAATAATGCAACAGAATATTCATTGTAGATTATCATACAGTGACAATGTGGGCTTTAGATCAGTAATTTGGTCTATATGGTTCATTTAGTTTAATAATTAGATTTCTTTTGAAATTTTTTTGAAAAATAGTTTTTTTCCCCAACTGAGCAAGCCAAGCCAGAGGCGACAGTGTCAAGGAAACCCAAACCCCATCAGGAGACCTAATGGAGAAAAATACACCTTGGGAGAAACCAGGCTCAGTCAGGGGGGCAGTTCTCCTCTGGCCAATTAACAAACAGCATATTATTATTCTGTCAATTTTACGGGTCAGAGGTCATAATAGATCTGAATATTCGAAAGAGCCGAGGCAAAACGCCGGAGACGGGTTTATTGTAGCCTGGATGCCAGCCGAATTTAGCCCCGGCCACAATATTTTTTGCTGGGGCAATTCGGTCTGGCCTCGCTCCATAGAGGAGTAATTATGCCCGAACAGAAACTGTTCGGACCAATGAAATCATCAGGGCGGGCTTTAGACGATGATGGACAGATGATCAACAGTAACGTAATCATCCACATCATTAAAGGCGCTTGGGTTGAATTTGCTCTTATCCTGAACGGAGAACTTGTTTGTATATGCATTCACCTTCACTATTCCTCTCAGAAACGATGATCGTGTTGGTAAGTACTCTGTGTATCCTTAAATTCTTTTATTACAACACTGGCAAAGATCGTTTACACTCATCTTTTCTTCTAACGTTACTTAATCCAGTGCGCGCAGACAGGGTTGCCATGTTTTTTGCAATGTCGCGCACAATTGCTACTCAAAACTATAGCCCAAAACAATAACTTTCCTGGGGGTTCTATGGAAAAAAATGGCGTTTGGTTGGCAAAATATGTTATTTTAGCAAGGTTGCCTGCTAAAATTCGCACTCCTGGGTTTATATAATCACATAATTGGGGTCGCTTGAACCCGCGGACATGGAGAAAAACACGGACTTGGCAACACAGAGCAGTTGAGTTCTGTTAACATTTGACAACTAACGTCACGCGTCACTCCGGTGCTCTGATTGGTTGTAGGTCTATCCAATTGAGGTCTTTCCTGGCTCGGTTGAAACACGCCCATAATCAAAGCTCAATGGAGCGGTACCAGACTCATATTCTGACTAGGTTTATTGAGGATGATGTATTAATTAAATAATTATTAAAAATAAATAATTTGAAATATCTGAGTCATTAAAGTTTGGTGTGTGTGTGGTGTGGGGTATCGGGTGGGGTTGTTTTTCAGGTTTTGGGTTTGGCATCTTAGTTCCAGTGAAAGGAACTCTTAATGCTCCACCAAGACATTTTGGACAATTTCATGCTCCCATCTTTGTGGGATCAGTTTGGGGCGGCCCTTCCTGTCCCAACATGACTGCGCTCCAGTGCACAAAGCGTTACTCCATAAAGACATGGATGAGCGAATTTGGTGTGGAGGAACTTGGCTGGCCTGCACAAGTCAAGTCAACTTTATTAATATAGCACTTTTAACAATGTGGATTGTTTCAAAGCAGCTTCACAGTGTTAAACAGAAAAATAATGCAACAGAATTTGATTTGAGAAAACAGTGATGTCATCAGCTCAGTTCAGTTCTCATATAGTGTCAATGCGGGCAGATCAGTAATATAGTTGAATATTCCCCAACTGAGCAACCCAAAATCAACTCTAATTAAATTAGAAGATATAAAATGTCTGTCACCCATTATTATTTTTACATGTGAAAATATCAGTTTTCACATATTACGCACCTGCAGCAGTTCTGCGAAAGAAGAAAAAACAAAATTATATATACAGTGAGGGAAATAAGTATTTGAACACCCTGCTATTTTGCAAGTTCTCCCACTTAGAAACCATGGAGGGGTCTGAAATTGTAATCGTAGGTGCATGTCCACTGTGAGAGACATAATCTTAAAAAAAAAATAACACAATGTATTATTTTTTAACTATTTATTTGTATGATACAGCTGCAAATAAGTATTTTAATGCCTGAGAAAATCAATGTTAATATTTGGTACAGTAGCTTGTGTTTGCAATTACTGAGGTCAAACGTTTCCTGTTGTTTTTCCCCAGGTTTGCACACACTGCAGGAGGGATTCTGGCCCACTCCTCCACACAGATCTTCTCTAGATCAGTCAGATTTCTGGCCTGTCGCTGAGAAACACGGAGTTTGAGCTCCCTCTAAAGATTCTCTATTGGGTTTAGGTCTGGAGACTGGCTTGGCCACGCCAGAACCTTGATATGCTTCTTACAGAGCAACTCCTTGGTTATCCTGGCTGTGTGCTTCGGGTCATTGTCCTGTTGGAAGACCCAGCCTTGACCCATCTTCAATGCTCTAACTGAGGGAAGGAGGTTGTTCCCCAAAATCTCACAATACATGGCCCCGGTCATCCTCTTCTTAATACAGTGCAGTCGCCCTGTCCCATGTGTAGAAAAACAACCCCAAATCATGATGCTACCCCAAAATTATGACCAAAAAGTTCTATTTTGACCGCATGACTTTCTCCCATGACTCCTCTGGATCATCCAAATGGTCAGTGGCAAACTTAAGACGGCCTGGACATGTGCTGGTTTAAGCAGGTGAACCTTCCGTGCCATGCATGATTTCAAACCATGACGTCTTAGTGTATTACCAACAGTAACCTTGGAAATGGTGGTCCCAGCTCTTTTCAGGTCATTGACCGGCTCCTCCCGTGTAGTTCTGGGCTGATTTCTCACCTTTCTTAGGATCATTGAGACCCCACGAGGTGAGATCTTGCATGAAGCCTCAGTCCTGTTATGTTTATCTTCTTCCATTTTCTAATGATTGCTCCAACAGTGGACCTTTTTTCATCAAGCTGCTTGGCAATTTCCCCGTAGCCCTTTCCAGCCTTGTGGAGGTGTACAATTTTGTCTCTAGTGTCTTCTAGTGTCAGAATTCTAGCTGATAGACAGGTGTACAAATAAATAGTTTAATATATATATATATATATATATATATATATATATATATATATATATATATATATATATATATATATATATATATATATATATATATATATAGTGTGATTTCTGGACTTGTTTTTTTTTAGATTATGTCTCTCACATTGGACATGCACCTACGATGACAATTCCAGACCCCTCCATGGTTTCCAAGTGGGAGAACTTGCAGATAGCAGGGTGTTCAAATACTTATTTTCTTCACTGTATATTTAAAAAATATACTGACATGCTCCACAAGTTCAAGTAATTTTTTACAAATTATAGCACAATATTTTGGTTTTATTGTGAGTGTACACAAAAGTAAATCAGCAGTTTTTCTCAATACAGTTTTGACTGATATTTAACGCACCTTATCAATAACGCAAACATTTTAAAACTAGCCTGAAAAAAAGAACTGTACAAACCGGCACTTTTTTTTTTTTTTTGCATTTCAAGCACTGGTGATAAACATTATCTAACATCAAAATGTTAATAAAGGAGGTAATTCATTGTTATTGGCCGACATGCCTATCATTTGTTTTTCTCACATGAAGATTAATCTTCTAAAACAACTATGCAAGATATTGTTAATGTCTTACGCAGTGACTTATAACTAAAGATTAGAGACACTAGTGATGAATTGAATTGATGACTGATTGCTCATTCGAAAGTGCAATTCAACCCGTAAGTTATGAAAAGTATTCATTTTTATGCATTTTCTGAGCACATTCACACACTCCAGAACGCATGCTATCTCTGCTCAATGGCTCGCTGTGATTCTTCTCTGTGATATGCCCTCCTTTTGTCATTCAGTGTAGAAAAGAACTTGTTAGACCAGACCAAAAGACAAGATTTGTTTTATGTATAAAAGGCGTGTTCATATGCATCTGTATTCTTTTAATCAGTTCAATAAATTCATAACAGTTTTTCTCCTGTTATCCAGGACTGCAAACACAGTCTTAAAAAGAAAATCTGAGAAACAACTTGTTTTCTGGTACCTAAAGATACTTAAATCAAGATACATTTACTTGAGAAGTGAAATCACACATATAAAGTCTTGTTTTCTGAACAATTTATCAAAACGGAGTGTTTGTTTAAAACCTGAAAAACTGAAAAATCAACATAAAAATAACTTATCTTTCTCCACTGGCAGATATTTGTTCTTGTTTAAAGCAAAATCACACCCAATCTTTCAGAAAACGATACTTAAACTTCTCAAATATATCTTGATTTAGGAATGTTTAGATATTTTGGTAACACCAAAAGCGCCACTTGCCCTGTAACTACACGGATATTTACCCCTTAATTAAAAATACTTACAGTATAAATAGTTACCCCTTTATTCCCCAAGTATTACATATTGTTCCCTTATATCTACACATACTTTATAGCTACACTATAATTATGCAGTACTTTCTGGGAGGTAATCTAAAGCTTTACCAATATTTTTACTGACAAACAACAAAAACACTGAAGAAGATTTTTTTGCAGTGCATGGCCAAAAGATGTAGCATAATGTCGTAGTAAGGAAATCTTTTAAGTTCAGTTACTGCCGTGAATTACGTACAAGATTGGCTGTGCAAGTCATTTTAACGTACTTAAAAACTGGAGCTGAATGTCATATAAGTTAAGTTTTTACATTACTTTGACTCACACTTTTTACATAAGTTGCCATGACTTACTGATCAAATAATTCGTCAATGTCAAACTATGTTTAAAAATAGGTTGCACTTTTGTCTTTTTCCAGACTGAAGAACGAAGACAAAGGGTGTAAAAAAAACAAAACAACAGGAATTCTTCTGAGGGCACTCCTGATCGTACAGCTGGGATTTTCAAGCATTTGTCCTTCAACGGGGTGTGAAACTTCACTCAGCACTGTCCCTTCATTACGTCACTATCAAGAGAAACTGGAAAAGTAATGTTACTTATAGTCAACAGAATGTTCGAAAGGGACCATCAAAATAAAGTGTTACCGGTTATTCTTGATAGACCGAATGTTGTGCTACATCCAGTTGTTCGTAATTAAATGAAAAAAAGCAAATGCCTAAACCACATCCTGAGTAAATATTTAAGGAGTTTTCATGTATTGTAGACCAAAGGCTAAAGAGGCCGTGATTAGACAGTTACAACACTGAAAAGTGAAGTGTAGAAACGGTTTAACACTTGTACATTTTACAAACAGAAAGAAATAGCAAGTAATAAACTCAGTTGAGAAAAAAAAACTCAAATAGTATTTTCTTGTAAAACATACTTTTTTAATTACAATTTTGAAAAGCCATTCTTTAAAAAAGTATAAAAAAACCACCTAAAACTAAACTATTACTCTAAACCAAATTGGCTTCAATATAACTCTCTACATATAGTCATTTTTATATTATGTGAGGTTTTGGCAGACTCTTTTTCTGATGAAGAAAACTATTGTCAATCAAGTAAGCTGTGATTATTTCAGTTATCGTACAGCGTCACCGGAGGATCTGCTGTATTTGAGTAAACGTGCCGGGGGAATGTATGAATAAGCTGCAGGAGTGCTACTCCTCCCTATGCTATCCATCATAAAGTGTGTTGATTTTGCTTTTACGCTTGAATGTTCAAATGACGAACGCTGAAGTAAAAAAAGACTGTTGAAACCAGTGTCCACCCCCTCAGGTCCCTCCCTGAGTGCGAGTCATTAAATATAGAGAAGCTTGACGGCTTCATCATTGACCATTAACTCATATAACTTCTCACATACGGGTAAGAAACACTTTAAACTTCTTTTAAACACGTCTGTTAACATATTGAGTGAATTACATCTGCAGAGACAGATACACTTAATTATATTATACAAAGATTTAACATATGAGGTATATTCAAAAGATTAGCAATATCATGATACTTTGATGTGTATTTAAAGTACACTCTTAGGGGGGAAAAAAAATCTATTTAGAATGTTATGTCTAATGTTCCAAAATACTTAACGGGTTATTTCTTAATTTTTTCCTAGTGAAAAGAAATGTTTGAGCTTTTTTTTTTTTTTTTTTAAAAACTGAATTAAAACAAAATTAATGAATTCAAACTAAATGATCATAAAATGATCCCATGATGGAAAGGTTCTATATACAGGTCCTTCTAAAAAAAAAAATAGCATATTGTGATAAAAGTTCATTATTTTCCATAATGTAATGATACAATTAAAATTTGATATATTTTAGATTCATTGCACACCAACTGAAATATTTCAGGTCTTTTATTGTTTTAATACTGATGATTTTGGCATACAGCTCATGAAAACCCAAAATTCCTATCTCAAAAAATTAGCATATTTCATCCGACCAATAAAAGAGAAGTGTTTTTAATACAAAAAAAGTCAACCTTCAAATAATTAATGTTGAGTTATGCACTCAATACTTGGTGGGAATCCTTTTGCAGAAATGACTGCTTCAAGTGCGGCGTGGCATGGAGGCGATCAGCCTGTGGCACTGCTGAGGTGTTATGGAGGCCCAGGATGCTTCGATAGCGGCCTTAAGCTCATCCAGAGTGTTGGGTCTTGAGTCTCTCAACTTTCTCTTCACAATATCCCACAGATTCTCTATGGGGTTCAGGTCAGGCCAATTGAGCACAGTAATACCATGGTCAGTAAACCATTGACCAGTGGTTTTGGCACTGTGAGCAGGTGCCAGGTCGTGCTGAAAAACCAAATCTTCATCTCCATAAAGCTTTTCAGCAGATGGAAGCATGCAGTGCTCCAAAATCTCTTGATAGCTAGCTGCATTGACCCTGCCCTTGATAAAACACAGTGGACCAACACCAGCAGCTGACATGGCACCCCAGACCATCACTGACTGTGGGTACTTGACACTGGACTTCAGGCATTTTGGCATTTCCTTCTCCCCAGTCTTCCTCCAGACTCTGGCACCTTGATTTCCGAATGACATGCAAAATTTGAGCGACCATCCAGTGCTGCTTCTCTGTAGCCCAGGTCAGGCGCTTCTGCCGCTGTTTCTGGTTCAAAAGTGGCTTGACCTGGGGAATGCGGCACCTGTAGCCCATTTCCTGCACTGCTCTTCTCGTTGTGCAGCGTTTTTTTGCCACACTTTTTCCTTCCCACAGACTTCCCACTGAGGTGCCTTGATACAGCACTCTGGGAACAGCCTATTGGTTCAGAAATGTCTTTCTGTGTCTTACCCTCTCGCTTGAGGGTGTCAATGATGGCCTTCTGGACAGCAGTCAGGTCGGCAGTCTTACCCATGATTGCGGTTTTGAGTAATGAACCAGGCTGGGAGTTTTTAAAAGCCTCAGGAATCTTTTGCAGGTGTTTAGAGTTAATTAGTTGATTCAGATGATTAGGTTAATAGCACGTTTAGAGAACCTTTTCATGATATGCTAATTTTTTGAGATAGGAATTTGGGGTTTTCATGAGCTGTATGCCAAAATCATCAGTATTAAAACAATAAAAGACCTGAAATATTTCAGTTGGTGTGCAATGAATCTAAAATATATGACATTTTAATTTTATCATTACATTATGGAAAATAATGAACTTTTATCACAATATGCTAATTTTTTGAGAAGGACCTGTATGAAGCGCCTGACGGAACCCTTTTTTCCATATAGAACCTTCTCATCTAAGATTTCTGATGGCATTGCATTAGATAACAAAATATCAAATGAATCTCAGAACTAACGGCACATTCAGGAGCCATTTAAAACCAATTGTTTACTTGAAATGTGTTTGTGCTATCATTCTTTAAAGCAAATTACGGTTTGCTTTGGTATTCATTTTTACTATGGAAGTAAATTTTTTAATTGTAACAAATGTAATTTCTAGGAACAACAGTTCCTTCTATTTGTTAAATTTCCAATATACACAAATTATTTGACTGTATTATTTCCTCAGTGCTTTATCTTTTATATTTCTTATAGAAAATACACATTTTATTGATTGAATATTAGATGTTTTAAATATATTGTATGGTTGGATTACAATGATTAATCATGTGACATATTTCTTTTTGTGTGTTGATTTGTTATTGGATGGTGCTAGCATGTCAGAATTACCCAAATTGTTTTTGAAAAAAAATGTTTTATTGTTGTTGCCAAATTACATTACATTCACATTCAGTTTATGGGATGAATTCTGAGGATTCATCAATTTCTGTAATTTTACACTTTACAATGGCTAAAAGGTCAGGGAGTGTGTAGAAGGGTTGCAGAAGTCTGTGTGTTGTAGTAGTGCTTCTGTGCACATACTGTGAGAAATGAATGTGAAATTCAAGATAGCATCTTAGTTCCTTTAAACAAACACCCACTGCTAGATTACAAAAAAAGACATTAAGGGGTTATGAATTGAGAAATCAACTTTCCCTAGAGCTTTTGATATAAAAGGTCATTGTTATGTAAGAATATCCTGTAAGTTTCAGAGCTGAAAACTTCCTTGTTAGTCAAAGAAAAGCTTTTATAGACACCAGGCCCAGAAAACGATCAATCTCAGAATGTGCCACACCTTGACGTCAGCGTGTGGTGAAACACTGACTCGTAAAGCCCAACGTCCCAGGGCTGTGTCTTTTCCAAAATGTAAGCCCTGCCTGCCGACGGGCTATCTTAAATAGTGAAATAACATTCCTTTCTTGATGTCCGTTGTTGGCGTCCTTGGCGCGCACGTGTGTCTACATCTGTGTGTGTGTGTGTGTGATGCATGGTTTACGCTTATATCCACCGATCTGGCAGGCCAAGTAATACAAAAATATCAATCAACATTCCAATCAATCACAGGTGGCTCAGATAAATCACTGTGTTTGTTTGATAAAGACGTTTTGCGTCCCTGTGGGACGAATCATTCCGGTTCCCAGACACTTCAAAACAATTCCCACATGCATTGACAAGGGAGCTGAAGCTCATTAAATATGCAAAGCTTATCCAATCCTAGCCATGGGCGTTTACTTCCAAGTCTTGAGTGCGGCACAACCATAAAAACTGATTGTTGCAGGACAGAGCCTCAAAACCAGTGTAGAAAATATCCTATTACTTATTATGATGTTTTTGAATGTAAAAACCACACAAACGTCATAAGTTGACCTCAGACAACAGTATACATTTTTTTTAAAAGCCAGTTCATGACACCTTTAAAGGGTTAGTCCACCCAAAAATGAAAAATCTGTCATTAATTACTCAGCCCCATGTTGTTCCAAACCCATAAGACTTCTGTTCATCTTCGGAATGCAAATGAAGATTTTTGTCCCTCTATAGACAGTCTATGCAATACCACTTTGACACTTCAAAAAGTTCATAAAGAGATCGTAAAACTTATCCATATGAATCGAGAAACTTGATTGCTTTATCCGATGAGGTTAATTCTCGTTACACAGCACGTTTGAGCTTCCACAAGAGTGTTGTTCTTGTGTGTCAAGCAGGTACAGTTGAGCTTCTGTTTATGTTTGCTGATCAATGTTTATATGTGAATAAAAGCCTCATTTAAATCTGTTCATCATATAAAGCGACCATGTATATTTAGAAAATTTAGACTAAACCGCTGAATTAATATAGACTAGTTTAACAATCTCTTCATTAACTTTTTGATGTTTGTCAAAAGGGTAGTTGTATAGACTGTCAATGAAGGGACATAAATATATTCTGAAATATACAACCCCAAATCAGAAAAAGTTGGGACAGTATGGAAAACGCAAATAAAAAAAGTAGTGATTTCTTATTTTACTTTGACTTGTATTTCATTGCAGACAATATGAACACAAAATGTTTCATGTTTTGTCTGGTCAACTTCATGTCATTTGTAAATATGCATCCTTTCCTGTCATTCAGACCTGCAACACATTTAAAAAAAAGTTGGTACAGGAGCAATTTAGGGCTAGTAATGAGGTAAAATGGTTAAATAATGATGTGATTTGAAACAGGTTATGTCAGCAGGTGATTGTAATTATTATTTGGTACAAAAGCAGCATCCAAGAAAGGTCTAATCATTTAGGAGCAAAGATGGGCTGAGGATCGCCAGTTTGCCAACAAATATGTGAGAAAATTATTGAAATGTTTAAAAACAATGTTCCTCAAAGAAAAATCGAAGAGATTTGGATATTTCACATTCAACAGTGCATAACATAATTAAAAGATTCAAGGAATCTGGAGGAATTTCAGTGCGTAAAGGACAAGGGTGCAAGCCTAAGCTGAACAACCGTGATCTCCGATCCCTCAGGCGGCACTGCATCAAGAATCGTCATTCATCTATAAGCGATATCACCACATGGGCTCAGGACTACTTTGGCAAACCTTTGTCAAGTACCACAACACGTAGTTACATCCACAAATGCCAGTTAAAACTGTACTGTGCCAAAATGAAGCCCTATGTTAACAGTGTCCAGAAGCGCATTCGACTTCTCTGGGCTTGGAGAATTCTGGGATGGACCATCACACAGTGGTCAGATGAATCAGTATTTGGGAGGAATGGACGCCGTGTGCTCCAGACCAAAGAAAAAAAGGATCATCCAGACTGTTACCAGCAACAAGTCCAAAAGCCAGGGTCTGTCATGGTATGGGGTTGTGTCAGTGCCCTTGGCAAAGGTAACTTGCACTTCTGTGAAGGCACCATTAATGCTGAAAAGTACATAGAGATTTTGGAGCATAATATGCTGCCTTCAAGAATACATCTTTTCCAGGGACGTCCATGCATATTTCAACAAGACAATGCAAAACCACATTCTGCACACATTACAAAGTCCTGGCTGCGGAGGAAGAGGGTACGGTATGGCCCGCCTGTAGTCCCGACCTGTCTCCAATAGAGAATGTGTGTCGCATTTCGAAGTGCAAAATGCGATAACAAAGTACTGTTGCCCACCTTGTTTGCAGGAAGAATGGGACAAAATTACACCTGAAACACTTCATCACTTGGTGTCTTCAGTCCATAAACGTCTTTTAAGTGTTGTGAAAAGGAATGGCAACATTACAAAGTGGTAAAAGGCTTTACTTGTCCCAACTTTTTAAAAATGTGTTGCAGGTCTGAATGACAAAGGAAAGTTGACCAGACAAAACATTAAATATTTTTTGTTCATATTGTCTGCAATGAAATACAAGTCAAAGTAAATTTAGAAATCACTTCTCTTTTTTTTAAATTTGCGTTTTCCATACTGTCCCAACTTTTTCTGATTTGGGGTTGTAAATAAAAATATCTTAATTTGTGTTTCAAGAAGATGAACAAGAGTCTTATGGATTTGGAACAACATAAGGGTGAGTAAGGTTAGGGTTATCTAACCCTTCAGTCAATACTTAAATGTTAGTGTTACGAAGATGATAACGGCATTATTTCAAAACCATTACAAAACCAGTTTCAGGGTTTTGCGTTCTCTAGCCGCCAAAACACTGTTGCTGTGCGGATGAGTGGCGGAACGCATTGAGTTTTCTATTTTATTTGCAAATGGTGTCGTTTAAGCGGCCCAAAATTAAATAACTAATGATTATTTACAACGGTTCATGGAAATGAATCAAAAACGTAATTTAGTTGGACAATACATTTTTTTCTAGAGCTGATATACAGCCAAAACAATCTCTCTTCCATTAATGTCCTATCACTTTAAAGCTGCTTTGAAACAATCTATATTGTGAAAAGTGCTGTGTAAATTAAGGTGACTTGGCTTGATTTGTTAAGGTTAAATTGTTAACCTTTTGTCAGTGTTTTTATTATAAAAACTTAATTACTTTCTTTTGATTTTTAATTACAGGTTACAAAAATCGAGTTGCAAGATTAACATAGGTACATAAAGATCACTGATGGGAAGTAAATGGATCTATGTGGCTATCCTGGGGTTGGCATTCATGATGCTTGGAGTCAAGGGGACAAATATAACAACCAGTAGCCCTCCCAACATCACCACCGACCTGCCCATGACCCAACCTCTCAACATGACCATAAACCTGACCAACACAAGCCCTCCCAACATCTCAACTGGCCTGCTCATGACCCACCCTCTCAACATGACCATAAACTTGACCAACACAAGCCCTCCCAACATCACTACCAACCTGCCCATGATCCACCCTCTCAACATCACCACCAACGTGCCCATGACCCACCCTTCTAACATGACCATAAACCTGACCAACACAAGCCTTCCCAACATCACCACCAACCTGCCCATTACCCACCCTCTCAACATAACCATAAACCTGACCAACACAATACCTCCCAACATCACCACCAACCTTCCCATGACCCACCCTTCTAACATGACCATAAACCTGACCAACACAAGCCCTCCCAACATCACCACCAACCTGCCCATGACCCACCCTTCTAACATGACCATAAACCTGACCAACACAAGCCCTCCCAACATCACCACTGACCTGCCCATGATCCACCCTTCTAACATGACCATAAACCTGACCAACACAAGTCCTCCCAACATCACCACCAACCTGCCCATGACCCACCCTCTCAACATCACCAACCTGCCCATGACCCACCCTTCTAACATGACCATAAACCTGACCAACACAAGCCCTCCCAACATCACCACCAACCTGCCCATGACCCACCCTCTCAACATCACCACCAACCTGTCCATGACCCACCCTCTCAACAACACCACCAACCTGCCCATGACCCACCCTCTCAACATGACCATAAACCTGACCAACACAAGCCCTCCCAACATCACCACCAACCTGCCCATGACCCACCCTCTCAACATCACCAACCTGCCCATGACCCACCCTTCTAACATGACCATAAACCTGACCATCACAAGCCCTCCCAACATCACCACCAACCTGCCCATGACCCACCCTTCTAACATGACCATAAACCTGACCAATCACAAGCCCTCCCAACATCACCACCAACCTGCCCATGACCCACCCTTCTAACATGACCATAAACCTGACCAATACAAGCCCTCCCAACATCACCACTGACCTGCCCATGACCCGCTTTCCCAATATGACCATAAACCTGACCATCACAAGCCCTCCAAACATCACCAACCTGCCCATGACCCACCCTTCTAACATCACCATAAACCTGACCAATACAAGCCCTCCCAACATCACCACTGACCTGCCCATGACCCGCTTTCCCAATATGACCATAAACCTGACCAATACAAGCCCTCCCAACATCACCACTGACCTGCCCATGACCCGCTTTCCCAATATGACCATAAACCTGACCAACACAATACCTCCCAACATCACCACCAACCTGCCCATGACCCACCCTTCTAACATGACCATAAACCTGACCAACACAAGCCCTACAAACATCACCACCAACCTTCCCATGACACACCCTTCTAACATGACTATAAACCTGACCAATACAAGCCCTCCCAACATCACCACTGACCTGCCCGTGACCCGCTTTCCCAATATGACCATAAACCTGACCAACACAATACCTCCCAACATCACCACCAACCTGCCCATGACCCACCCTTCTAACATGACCATAAACCTGACCAACACAATACCTCCCAACATCACCACCAACCTGCCCATGACCCACCCTTCTAACATGACCATAAACCTGACCAACACAAGCCCTCCCAACATCACCACCAACCTGCCCATGACCCACCCTTCTAACATGACCATAAACCTGACCATCACAAGCCCTCCAAACATCCACCAACCTGCCCATGACCCACCCTTCTAACATGACCATAAACCTGACCAATACAAGCCCTCCCAACATCACCACTGATCTGCCCATGACCCGCTTTCCCAATATGACCATAAACCTGACTAACACAATACCTCCCAACATCACCACCAACCTGCCCATGACCCCTTCTAACATGACCATAAACCTGACCAATACAAGCCCTCCCAACATCACCACTGACCTGCCCATGACCCGCTTTCCCAATATGACCATAAACCTGACAAACACAATACCTCCCAACATCACCACCAACCTGCCCATGACCCACCCTTCTAACATGACCATAAACCTGACCAACACAAGCCCTCCCAACATCACCACCAACCTGCCCATGACCCACCCTCTCAACATCACCACCAACCTGCCCATGACCCACCCTCTCAACATGACCATAAACCTGACCAACACAAGCCCTCCCAACATCACCACCAACCTGCCCATGACCCACCCTTCTAACATGACCATAAACCTGACAAATACAAGCCCTCCCAACATCACCACTGACCTGCCCATGACCCGCTTTCCCAATATGACCATAAACCTGACCAATACAAGCCCTCCCAACATCACCACTGACCTGCCCATGACCCGCTTTCCCAATATGACCATAAACCTGACCAACACAATACCTCCCAACATCACCACCAACCTGCCCATGACCCACCCTTCTAACATGACCATAAACCTGACCAACACAAGCCCTCCAAACATCACCACCAACCTTCCCATGACCCACCCTTCTAACATGACTATAAACCTGACCAATACAAGCCCTCCCAACATCACCACTGACCTGCCCGTGACCCGCTTTATGACCATAAACCTGACCAACACAATACCTCCCAACATCACCACCAACCTGCCCATGACCCACCCTTCTAACATGACCATAAACCTGACCAACACAATACCTCCCAACATCACCACCAACCTGCCCATGACCCACCCTTCTAACATGACCATAAACCTGACCAACACAAGCTCTCCCAACATCACCACCAACCTGCCCATGACCCACCCTTCTAACTTGACCATAAACCTGACCAACACAAGCCCTCCCAACATCACCACCAACCTGCCCATGACCCACCCTCCCAACATGACCATAAACCTGACCAACACAAGCTCTCCCAACATCACTACCAACCTGACCATGACCCGCCCTCCCAATATGACCATGAACCTCACCTATACAAACCCTCCCAACATCACCGACCTGACCATGACACGCTCTCCCAATATGACCATGAACCTGACCTACACAAGCCCTCCCATTATCACCACCAACCTGACCATGACCCACTCTCCGAATATGACCATGAACCTCACAAATACAAGCCCTCCCAACATGACCACCAACCTGACCATGACCCTCTCTCCCAACATCACCACCAACCTGACCATGACCCGCCCTCCCAGCATTACCATGAACCTGACCTATACAAGCCCTCCCAACATCACCAATCTGACCATGACCCGCTCTCCCAACATAACCACGAACCTCACCTACACAAGCCTTCCCAACAATACCATCAACATGACCATGACCCATCCTCCGCACACCACCAACCTTCCCATAACCCACCCTCCTAACAATATAACGTCAGGCTCTAATATCATGACCAGCATCAATAATCAACCACTAGTAAGCAAAGCAATTTTTCTTATTTAAAAATTTAAATACCAACAATCTTGACTGTTAAAGTAAACTTTTTTTGCATTAATGTTTTTGTATCAATTCAATTTATCGGTGTTCATTGCAGGAAATTACTGGCAGGGCTAACTGCAGGAGCGATAGGGCTTGTTTCTCTGCTCCACCAGCCTGTAATCCAGGTGTACAAGGTTCCTGCTATTTCCTCTCCACAAGAGGAGTAAACGGAAATACTGGTAATTTTACGTTTGAGCTCAGTGGCGAGTCAGATGGTTACATAGCAGCTGCCCTCTCTCGAGACATCAGTGTAAGTGATCAAATCCAAAATCCAATTTCTTTAAAAAGAATCTAATATTTACGCACTTTAATCTTAAACTTCTGGTTCACTGACTAATATCCTTTTCACATCTTTAGGGTCAAGGTGCCATCGTCTATGCTTGCGCCAACATCAATGGTGTACTGAAGTTCATCCGTTCCACACTGAACAATACAAAACTGACTCAGGATAATACAGTAAGGCACTTTTTCAGAGAGCCTTCTCTATAAAACCTATGGCAATATCATAACAGAGATTGTTAACAGAAAATTATGTAGCATATGAAAGCAGTGAAGGCTTCAAGAAAAATCTCAGTTCTAGTACCATCCACACAGGTCTCAATAGGTTGCCCCTAAAATCTGTGTAAAGGTGAAAATGCATAAAACCAATTAAAATATACTGGCTCACAGCACTGTATATGTCACCTCATATGCACGTTATGTGCCATCTTAGCTGTGATATATTAAATAGTATTACTTCTGTTGTGCTGCAGTTCATCCCTGGAAGTTTTCTGGCTCCTTAATGGAAGAAACATTCAATGCATTTTCAACGCTGCAGGTCTCAGCAGCAATGCCGTGCAGCAACCACAGAAACTGTCATCTCTGTTTTAACAGGCAGCATCTTGAGTGGTAATTGCAACATTTTGATAAAGTAACTGACATTTATTCTGTTTAGGTTGCAAAGTAAAACATTTTCTTCCCTTTACTCCAGGTACTCTGGATTCTCCAGTCAGTAGACTGATTTCAAATGGGTCAGTGGACTTAAGCAACCCTAACAGCACAGATGTTTCAGTCATAACACCGAATACAAACTCCACTGCATCATCTAATGTCACTGCGGCACCAAATGCCACTGCATCATCTCATATAACTGCGGCACCAAACGCCACTGCATCATCTAATGTCACTGCATCATCTAATGTCACTGCAGCACCAAACTCCACTGCATCATCTAATGCCACTGCGGCACCAACGCCACTGCATCATCTAATGTCACAGCACCAAACGCCACTGCATCATCTAATGTCACTGTGGCACCAAACGCCACTGCATCATCTAATGTCACTGCAGCACCAAACGCCACTGCATCATCTAATGTCACTGCAGCACCAAACGCCACTGCATCATCTAATGTCACTGCGCACCAAACGCCACTGCATCATCTAATGTCACTGCAGCACCAAACGCCACTGCATCATCTAATGTCACTGCAGCACCAAACGCCACTGCATCATCTAATGTCACTGCAGCACCAAACGCCACTGCATCATCTAATGTCACTGCGGCACCAAACGCCACTGCATCATCTAATGTCACTGCAGCACCAAACGCCACTGCATCATCTAATGTCACTGCGGCACCAAACGCCACTGCATCATCTAATGTCACTGCAGCACCAAACGCCACTGCATCATCTAATGCCACTGTGGCACCAAACGCCACTGCATCATCTAATGTCACTGCAGCACCAAACGCCACTGCATCATCTAATGTCACTGCAGCACCAAACGCCACTGCATCATCTAATGTCACTGCAGCACCAAACGCCACTGCATCATCTAATGTCACTGTGGCACCAAACGCCACTGCATCATCTAATGTCACTGCAGCACCAAACGCCACTGCATCATCTAATGTCACTGCAGCACCAAACGCCACTGCATCATCTAATGCCACTGCAGCACCAAACGCCACTGCATCATCTAATGTCACTGCAGCACCAAACGCCACTGCATCATCTAATGTCACTGTGGCACCAAACGCCACTGCATCATCTAATGTCACTGCAGCACCAAACGCCACTGCATCATCTAATGTCACTGTGGCACCAAATGTCACTGCATCATCTAATGTCACTGTGGCACCAAACGCCACTGCATCATCTAATGTCACTGCAGCACCAAACGCCACTGCATCATCTAATGTCACTGCAGCACCAAACGCCACTGCATCATCTAATGTCACTGCAGCACCAAACGCCACTGCATCATCTAATGTCACTGCGGCACCAAACGCCACTGCATCATCTAATGTCACTGCAGCACCAAACGCCACTGCATCATCTAATGTCACTGCAGCACCAAACGCCACTGCATCATCTAATGTCACTGTGGCACCAAATGTCACTGCATCATCTAATGTCACCGCACATCTAATGTCACTGCTGCACTGCATCATCTAATGTCACTGTGGCACCAAACGCCACTGCATCATCTAATGTCACTGCAGCACCAAATGTCACTGCATCATCTAATGTCACTGCGCACCAAACGCCACTGCATCATCTAATGTCACTGCAGCACCAAACGCCACTGCATCATCTAATGTCACTGCATCATCTAATGTCACTGCAGCACCAAACGCCACTGCATCATCTAATGTCACTGCGGCACCAAACGCCACTGCATCATCTAATGCCACTGTGGCACCAAACGCCACTGCATCATCTAATGTCACTGCAGCACCAAACGCCACTGCATCATCTAATGTCACTGCATCATCTAATGTCACTGTGGCACCAAACGCCACTGCATCATCTAATGTCACTGCAGCACCGCGCCACTGCAATCATCTAATGTCACTGCATCATCTAATGTCACTGCATCATCTAATGTCACTGCAGCACCAAATGTCACTGCATCATCTAATGTCACTGCGGCACCAAACGCCACTGCATCATCTAATGTCACTGCAGCACCAAACGCCACTGCATCATCTAATGTCACTGCGGCACCAAACGCCACTGCATCATCTAATGCCACTGCAGCACCAAACGCCACTGCATCATCTAATGTCACTGCAGCACCAAACGCCACTGCATCATCTAATGTCACTGCAGCACCAAACGCCACTGCATCATCTAATGTCACTCTGCGGCACCAAACGCCACTGCATCATCTAATGTCACTGCAGCACCAAACGCCACTGCATCATCTAATGTCACTGCGGCACCAAACGCCACTGCATCATCTAATGCCACTGCAGCACCAAACGCCACTGCATCATCTAATGTCACTGCATCATCTAATGTAACTGCAGCACCAAACGCCACTGCATCATCTAATGTCACTGCAGCACCAAACGCCACTGCATCATCTAATGTCACTGCAGCACCAAACGCCACTGCATCATCTAATGTCACTGCAGCACCAAACGCCACTGCATCATCTAATGTCACTGCAGCACCAAACGCCACTGCATCATCTAATGTCACTGCAGCACCAAACGCCACTGCATCATCTAATGTCACTGCAGCACCAAACGCCACTGCATCATCTAATGTCACTGCAGCACCAAATGTCACTGCATCATCTAATGTCACTGCAGCACCAAACGCCACTGCATCATCTAATGCCACTGCATCATCTAATGCATCATCTGCCACTGCATCACTGCATCATCTAATGTCACTAAGGCACCAAACACCACTGCATCATCTAATGTCACTAAGGCACCAAACGCCACTGCATCATCAAATGCCAATGGAGTATCTCAGAGTATTAACAGTACTGCAGCAAACACTGGTACAACAAATGTAAGTGTGAACAGACTGGTGAGTTTTTTTTTCCTGATTAAGATTGTGTATAATGCTTTTTTGAAGTAAAAGTTGAAGTGTTAGCCAATTTGATGATAACATCTATTGTATTGTGTCGAATGGGAAATTGCTATATATTTTTTTGTGTGTCGTTCATATACGCAATTTTAGAAGGAATGAACCCATCTAATCGGTCAATTAGCTGCCGGAGTTTGTATGAGTATGGTAATTGGGGGGTATATCTAAGGTCCGGTTGAAGCTGTTTCCTTGAACCCTCCACTCTTAACCTTATTAGCTTAAAAATTATATGGGCAAACAAACTTGTGAAGCCATTTTTGAACAGTCTCAACAGATTTGTTTGAATTTTAGCACTGCATTGCATGGCTTTTATGAACATACCATTGCAGGATAAAGTCACCAAGGACAACTGTAAGAAGGACCGGGCATGTTTCTCCACTCCAGCCAGCTGTGATCCATCTACCTCCAATACTTGCCTTTTTGCCTCCACAAGAGGGGTAAACGGAAACACAGACAATATCATTTTTGAGATCAGCGGGAGTCAGTGGTTACATTGCAGTCGGCCTATCTCGAGACAACAAGGAGGTCTCTAAAAAATATTTTTTTTCTCATGTCCACATACACTTTTCTAAATCTTAACTTTCCTTTGTTAGAATGTGATTTCAAAAGCACAAAATCTGAGATTTGGCTTCTCTGACTTATTTACCTTTGCTTCACACAGGGTGATGGTGACACCATCTATTCTTGTGTCAACAACAATGGTAACGTGAAGTTCATCCGTGGCACTCTGAACAACACCATTCTGACTCCGGATAACACTGTAAGACTCCGTTTCACAGAGATTTGTCTTTGAAACGCCCTGACAATGTTTGCACAGATGATTATTGGCTATAAATTACATGGTATTGAACAACAACAGGCAAGGCTTTAAAGAAAACAAAAAAAATCTTCTGAGACAACTATATAACTATACTAATTATAGATAAGTAATGGTGCAAATGTATATAAGACAGTAGAAGACAAAAAAGGGAAACCCAGAGTGGAGCTGAAAGAATTATAGGATGCTTTGTGGTGGAGGGGAACTCCAGTCACTTTTACCCTTACCTATTTCTTCATTATTTTTTAACAAATTTGACTTCTGTCTTGCAGTTTACACCCGGATCCTTCCGTGGCTCTATGAACAACACAAAGATTCAGTGCATTTTCACAGCTCCAGGTCTCAACAGCAGCACCGGGCGGCAAACACAAACACCTCTTCTTCTTCACTGGCAACTATACGAATGGTGAGAGGGAGGCTATTATCAAAATACTGAATTCTGACATAATTAAAATTAAAGCAACAAAATTAAAAACTCTTCTTTATTTCCATTTCCTCAGGCACTATGGGGTCTCCATCAACACGAATGACTACAGTTTCGCAGTTGATCTAACCAACAATGACAGCTCAGATGTTGCAATAATAACACCCACTACAAACACAGAATCTAGTACTACCACTGCAACTACGTCTACTATAACTACTACAGCAAAATCTACTATAGGAGGGAGCAACTCACTTCAGCATGCGGCTTCTCACGGTAAGAACTTAATACTGCATGATCGTGAACTTGATCATTAAAACATTAGGGGAATGGAGAGGCTGTCATCAGCAGAGCCAAAGGTGGAGATTGCTGTCCAGTTCTGCCTCTCTGGATGTGATGGGTGGAGCTTCAAGCATTATGGAGGACATCCGTGCACTATCTTCCATTGTAGAAAAGTGAAGCCGCCAATGTCTGAATATGGTGCTGACATCTTGCGCTGATTTGGGACCTGTGTCTGCGCAGTAGTGACCTCGGGACCTGAGTCTGCGCAATAGAGAGCAGGAAGCAGTGCCGCAATATGAAAAACTCGAATTACTGAAAACACTCATTTAGAGTTAATAAGGTGGCTATAAGGCCTGTGCTTGTAATGTGTATGTGGGTGTGCAAATGTATTGTGAAGCACTATGTAAAGCGAGTTATGGAAAGGCGCTCATATATAATACATATAAAACTTCTACTTCTTCTTCGTCCACACTCCCGCAGTATCTGTTAGCACAGATTACAGCAGAACAACTCATGATGTCGTTGTGAAATAAACAGATATGCAAATGTAGCTCCAAACTTCCCTCGAAAATCCCCCAAAAAGTCTGTTGCTGCGCAGTGAAGCTATCAACCACAGCTGTCAATTATTTGTTTAGTTTGTCTCACGTCCCATTAGACTACATGGAGGGGGCGGTGTTTATGAGCTATACTGGGACCAGCCACCTTGGGGCAAGCAATCAAGGCACTTTAGCTTAACTTTTCAGGATGTGTGTAGCACACTGGGTCCACAGAGGTGGAGCTGGACGTCATTTAGATCTGCAGTGAGCATGTACACAGAGTGACACAAATGACTAGGGCTGAAACGATTCCTCGAGTTACTCGAATTGAAAAAATCCTCAAGGCAAAATCATCTGCCTCGACGCTTCGTTTAGTTCATTGAACTACACGGATGTTGCAGAAATAATTTTTTTTGTGTAAGGACTCGGAGTATGCGCGGATTGCGGTTAAATCCACGGTTCAGGTGGGTAAACATCCCAAAAATTGCGGGTGGATGAGAGAAATTCTCATTTCACGGTAAAACTCAATGAATGTAACGCTCTTTAACTTTCGTTTTCAGCTCATGTCGAGATCAAAGACCGCAATGCGGGAGAGACTGGCATCAGCACTGCTAATATCATTTAGTCTCGCTATTTTTAAATGAAGACAACTGTGTGTTGAGCTTCAGGATACGACACAGAACATTTAGGCTTCATTTGCGGCAGCTGAGGAGATACGAGCAGCTCCAAACACATGGACGCGATGGAGTTTGCAGCTTTGCACATGGATCACCATCATTGAGATGTGTGAAATCTTTAAGAGAAATTATATATACTTAATAATATCTTAGAAGTACACCATTAAAATGTTCTCAACGTTAGGCGCTCAAACATCAGAACAAGCCGTAAGGTGTGTGTTTGTGATGAGCAGCGCTCGTGCTTTCATTGATTTGTGTAATTTAAATCTCATACTTTAATCATATTTATAGCTACTAACTTAATAAAACAAGCTGTGTTACAATGATGAATATGATTAGCTCAAAAGGTAGATCTGTATGCGATTTAGGCTACTTTATCTGAATTAAACACAAACTCATCTCTGGTGTTTGCTCATGTTCCAGCGGTTACTCCTCTGTGTGATGTAGAGGTTGTCCACCCGTTTAGGTTACTTAAAACTTGTGATTTGCCAAAGAAGATTTGTTTTAAAGCAAGCCTACTTCAGTGTAGCTAATGTGTGACGATAGCATCGCGCTTACACTGAGGATTTGAGTTTATGACGATCGGGTGCGGATGGATGGTTTGTTTTTAACAGCGGATTCGGTGAAGTTATCCGCGCATCTCTAGTATGACCATCTCTACTCTTGTTCTTATTTCAAGTTTCCTTCCTGTCCAATATTTTTGCTTCTTACAAAAGCCACACAGCCTTCAGAAGACAGTAAAGGCTTGTCATGCCTGAACTGAAGCTGAAACTTTAAAGTTAAGCTTTAAACATACATGCAATGTTTAGGCATTATTGCTATTTATATTAATATTATTTTGGTTTATTGGTTGTAGGTTTAGTTTTAGACTGAACTATGTTTTCCTTTTTAAAGTAATTTGAAATAGATTTTTATAATATGGCAATTGAATGCATTAAAATGTTTTATTAATTGCATGCAATTTCAGCTCTAAAACTTTATTTTTATAAAAAGAAAAATTAGATGTTAATTTTAAGAGACCGGTCCCATTTTCTCTTATATGTTTAGTATTGCTCTTTAATAAAGACAAAAGTAATTATTATCCGATTACTCGATGGAATAATCGGTAGAATACTCGATTACTAAAATAATCGATAGTTACAGCCCTACAAATGACTGCTCTTTAAATGCATGTTCTTATTTGAAATAGCATAGCATGTACTTTAATTATTCCTTTTTTCTTGTCTTTTCAGCTGCACTGCTAATTTTATCAGGGATCCTTGCAGTTCTCCTGTTGTAGGGATGCTGCCTGGACGTGTGTAGTCGATGAGCCTTGAACGCTTGAGGAACCCAACACTAATGTATATGTAATTCTGCACATTTTTAACTGTGCAATATTATGACCCTGGGAAATATGAAGCGAGGAGCAGACACTATGGGGAAAAGGAAAATACGTACTTTATTTAATCTGTGTGAGAAAGCTTGTGTGAGTGAGTGTTTTTGTGTTTGTATTCTGCAAATTTACTGGTACTTAAAAAGGCTGAGGAGAATTTGTTCAAACAGTCTGTTAATGTAATGGCATTATGAAATGTTAATAATTATTTTAACGTCTTTAATTTATTTTGTAATGAAAGTACACTGCTGCCTCAAAACATTAAATGAAGTCACTTGTATATTTTTTTAAAAGAATTATGCATAATAAAATGATTTGCATGTTCAAGTAAACAATGAAAATGATATACCAGTGGTTCTTAACTAGTGTGTACCAACCCAAAAATGGGTCAATGCAAACAGTTAGGGTAGTAAACTAAATAGTCTCAACAGAAATGGAGAGACACGTCCCATATTGTGGGTAAAAGCTGTGTTCAATCAATTTCTATGGTATTTCGCTGCTAATGTTTGACACTAAGTGTCATTATAACTGCAAATGCTTCTGTTATAACTGCACATTAAATCTGATTTTAGGGAGGATCATAAACATTAACACATTTTAAATCACTTAGTAAAAAAGGCAGCCACAAACTCTTTCTGTGATTTGATATTAACCCCAAACCAAATTCTCCTCAAAGAAACCACATTAATTCTGCACCCCAAACAAACAGCACTAAAAAGATAACAAAATGCCCATCATGACATACGCATCTCAGAGATTACATTCAGCAACATATCACTCAGACTATAGCGTGTTTCCTATTGTGTAAGGCAAGGTGTATGCAAGAGTTCGAGAGTCAGAGAATGTCTTATCTGTTACTATGATGTCCAGAGTTGCCTGTCCAATGACAATATCCAATAAAAAAAGCAAACAATGAAGTTCCTCCAGACTTCTCTGATTTCCACAAGAGCAGAATCTTTACTTCATAGCATCAGATGTGGTAACAATCCCCTCCAGATCCACAAAGCTGACAAAACTTCATATAGAGAACAAGAAAAGTCCTTCTACAAACATACCAAACAACTTCTGTTATTTATCTGCATTATCAAAAAAAAGAAATTACCGTTCAACCTTTTTTTTTTTTTTTTTTTTTACAAATAAATTGTTCTCAGAATACATTTCTTCAGCATTAAACAGAAAATAAAAGTTACTTACAACTGAGCATGAAAACAACCATTTCCCAACAAGGACTTTGCAAACAACTGCCAGCACAGCATGCTTTCTTCCTCTACTGATCAATTAATTTGATCTAAACCCAGCAGCACTATATCGCCCCTAATGGAGAGGAATGGAATTGCAGCCTATCAGAGATCCGGTAACAGCTGTTACACCTCAAAACCTATGGATAAAACTACTTTACATGAATCTTCCAATCACTTTAAATATTATGAACCATTAGATTAACACCATTTCAAAACCATTTCATTTTTTTGTCTTTCAATAAGGGGAATGATGCTGAAACCACAGTCTGTGACTTCTTGCCAACTCTCTAATGTTTTCATAAGGAGGGTTTTGAAAACTAAAATCTCACATGAAGTTTGATTAAAAAAGCCAAGTGACAAAAATTGACCAACTATAAATAATTTGTGGTCTGAATCTTCGTTCCACCAGTAGGTCACAACATTTCATCAATATAAAGTCTTAGCTTCTTTCCAAAGGAAAGATGACAAACAGTATTTGCATATACTGTAGGCAAAAGAGTTGTCCTATTCAAATGATTGATTGTATTCCTACTCAAATGAACATCAAGTCTAATGGAAGCACACTATAATCAGACATTAGAAATAAATAAGATTCTTACCAGATTAATGTAGGTGGATCTTGAAAAATCGTTTAAAACTCACAATGCTGGTCTTTTTGCTGGCGTCACACCAAACCCAAAGATGCCTGCACAGAGAGAAATTTGGAAACATTTACATGTAGATTTACATGTGAATTCATGTTTTTTTTTTTTTACAAGTGTTCTAAGCAAATTACTTCCAAGAAAAGTCGCCATGCATTTTGTTGAAACTTGCTTCAAACATGCCTGTTGAATTTGTTCTTTATAATATGTGAGTCTAATCAGTTTTATGTTACAAATTGTCAAGCAGAAGCTGTTAAATCTCAAATTTAGCAGTATAAAACTATATTTCAATAAGAATGATGTAAGAAAAGCTTAAATAAAGTTACTTTGGCAATGGTCCATGTTGGCCAAGCACGTAAAGATGAATCCATAACATAAAAAACCACAGGAAATAAGAATAGTGTTTAATGAAGTGGACAAAGCAGCACCCAATGCATCACTATATGAACACATACACCGATCAGGCATAACATTATGACCGGTGAAGTGCCTAACAATGATGATCTCTTCATCCCGGCTCCTGTTAGTGGGTGGGATATATTAGGCAAGCAAGTGAACATTTTGTCCTCAGAGTTGATGTGTTAGAAGCAGGAAAAATGGGTAAGCGTAAGGATTTGAGCCAGTTTGACAAGGGCCAGATTGTGATGGCTAGGCGACTGGGTCAGAGCATCTCCAAAACTGCAGCTCTGTGGGGTGTTCCCGGTCTGCAGTGGTCAGGATCTATCAAAAGTGCTCCAAGGAAGGAACAGTGGAGAACCGGCCACAGGGTCATGCGGCCCAGGCTCATTGATGCACGTGTGGAGCGAAGGCTGGCCCGTGTGGTCCGATCAAACAGACGAGCTACTGGAGCTCAAACTGCTCAAGAAGTTAATGCTGGTTCTGATAGAAAGGGCTCAGAATACACAGAGCATCGCAGTTTGTTGCGTATGGGGCGGCATAGCCGCTGACCAGTCAGGGTGCCCATGCTGACCCCTGACCCGCCGAAAGCACCAACAGTGGCACGTGAGCATCAGAACTGGACCACGGAGCAATGGAAGAAGGTGGCCTGGTCTGATGATCACGTGTTCTTTACATCACGTGGATGGCCGGGTGTGTGCGTGGCTTACCTGGGGAACACATGGCCCCAGGATGCACTATGGGAAGAAGGCGAGCGGCGGAGGTGATGCTTTGGGCAATGTTCTGCTGGGAAACCTTGGGTCCTGCCATCCATGTGGATGTTCCTTTGACACGTCCCACCTACCTAAGCATTGTTGAGACCATGTACAGCCTTTCATGGAAACGGTATTCCTGGTGGCTGTGGCTCTTCCAGCAGGATAATGCTCCCCACAAAGCACAAATGCTTCAGGAATGGTTTGAGGAGCACGAGTTTGAGGTGTTGACTTGGCCTCCAAATTCCCCAGATCTCAATCCAATCGAGCATCTGTGGGATGTGCTGAACAAACAAGCCCGATCCATGGAGGCCCCAGCTCACAACTTAATGGACTAAAATGATCTGCTGCTAACATCTTGGTGCCAGACCCCACAGCACACCTTTAGGGGTTTAGTGGAGTCCATGCTCGACAGGTCACCTACACAATATTAGGTCATGATGTTATGCCTAATCGGTGTATGCTAATATGTACATTTTAATGTGTTTCAACAGTTTTATCTTGTGTCATCTCTGTTAGAAACAGAGCTTCCCCTCATGGCGGATAATATACGGGGCCATGCATTAGAAATGCCTTGTGAAAAAAGTCTTGTAATATTGCAGTGTCTATGAAATGGGACAGAAAAAAACACTTTAAAATGGCAGCAGCAACACTCAAGATGGAAACAACATTCAGCATTAGAGAAGATGAACCACTTCTGTGATCCATTTATTTGGTCATTTTGGCGTTTGACAGCCTCAGTCTTCATTCACTTCAGAAATTCACCCTTGGTGTTACATGACATGAGAGTGAGTAAATAATGACTAATGAATAATGAATAATGAATTAAAGTTAGCATTTTACATTTTGAATAAAAAAGGCGAATACAAACCTTAATATAGTTTAGAAAGACTTAGGAAGTGTTCTGTCATTCGATCCAGTCTGGAGGATGTGTTATAGTCAATCTCTGCTCTTTACACCTGGTACTAGTAGTTGTCTCTTATGACAAGTCAATGTGCCATTGTTAACCTGACTTGGTTTGGATTAAAGAGATTATTGGAACTGCATTGGTACAGACTATTTTGATATCAGTAATCACGGAGGAGGAGAAATATGATCATGTGACACGACTCACTGAAGTCACACAGGTATGTAAAGCTGGATTTTGCATTATTCTATCTCTCTCTCCCAGGAACAACTTTCATTCAGTGCTCAAATACAAGCAGAAAGAATTGAGAAGTGAACATGAGGGTTTCCTTCAGGACTCTGTCACTTTTACTGGGTAAGTGAAACACCTTTTCTAATATATTGGGCGTTTCTGAAAGATGAGGCTGGAAACAGAACATAGATCACTAACAGGAGAACAATAATATACAATACATCATTCTAGAGAACACTGAATATTACCCAATTGACCTTTTTTCTTAAGTTTAAATCTAACAAAATACTAAGGGTTGCCTCCTAGTAGTCGACTAGATGCGGTGGAAAAAACTCCACAGGAAGTGTAGAAGTCACACAGGCTGTGACGGCCAGAAAACGGCAGGAAATCCAAACATTAACACAGCATTCATCAACCTCAAATATTGCTTATCACATGAAACATGTAAGTAGAAGCAACTTTACTTTTTTTTCAAATCTGCTCGCTAATGTTAACCTAGATAAATCCTAGATAATATCCAAGCGTCCGTGCGTAGAGTGCGCCGACGCGATCACTTGCATTTAACTTCCAATACTCTGTCATTTTTTGTCACAGAAGAGTGATGCAAACTGTAAAGGGCCTGCTTTAATTTGTAATTTTGCTTTTGTAAAATAAAGAAAACAAACAGGATGCGCTTTCTGCCGT
This sequence comes from Gobiocypris rarus, assembly GCA_023029165.1. Taxonomy (NCBI): domain Eukaryota; kingdom Metazoa; phylum Chordata; class Actinopteri; order Cypriniformes; family Gobionidae; genus Gobiocypris; species Gobiocypris rarus. The sequence goes on from CM040912.1 coordinate 57,521,710, forward strand.
CTCAGTCTCAGTGAAGTTGAGCGCCACAAACATGAACCCAAACTCAGCGAATATTTGCCTCTCAGACATCAGAAATATATCTATAGAAAGCTTGAAACGTCTGCTTTTAAACGAACCAATTCAAATGGAAAATAAATGTTCTCATTATGTAATCCTGAAACATGCACATAGGCGGAGATGATGAGTCAGTGTCATCAACTTCATCTCTGCAGCAGAAAACACAGAAAATATTATCAATACATTGTTAAAATATTCTCCTTGTTTTTTCATGACACTCATAATCATTACGTTTGCCGGTGCGCTGTAGCAAGCTTGTGTGCGTTGAGCGCTGATTAGGCTATGTATTATTATATCGGCAATTAAAGGCTCATTATGATTCAGGGCTTAGTACTATATAAAAAAGTGATTAGTCGAATCATGGCTTAAAAACTACTAGTCGACTAGAAAAATCTTTAATCGAGGTAGCCCTACACAATACTATACTTTACTTATAGGGTGATGGTAAAAATATGAAATGGTATGAAAAAATCATAAGTCAATGCTTTTGGGTTCTCTTACAAAAGTTTTTGGGATTTTTTCCATCACCAAATATGAGACAAGTTCAAATTTGCAGCAGAATTTGAGTGTGTCTCATATTTGTCTCATGAAACAATCAGTATTGTGTATAAAGTGCTATTTAAATGAGGGTGACTTGATTTCTAATTCTGCCTATAATTCTGTTTCTCATTTTAAGGGCTTTTCTCAGTTCAAATCGAGGCAGATGAAAAAGAAGGTGAGCTTTCATGAATTAAACACTACTACATCTTTTGTTAGTTAGTTTGTGCCGCTGTGTAACATTTTAGGGCTCTACAATTTCAGACACATAATAAAAACTCACAAAAATCCCATGCAACGGAAATTTAAATACCAACAGATTTAAAGTAGGCACAGAATAATCAAATCATTATAAATGGCTCAAGGTATATATTTTAGTGCTGTCAATCGATTAAAAAATATTAATAATCTATTTTTTTTCTATAATTAATCGTGATTAATTAATAAAACCTAGCATTAAAGTTGTAGCAGTAAAAGCATTTGCTTGATCATATATTGTAATGCTAGCCAAAGGATGACGGGGGAAACGGATGCTGCGATGCTTTTTTACAGTCTATGGATGGGTCGATTGTATGAGTAGGCATTTCATACAAGAACAACCTTGGAATAACATATTGATGTGATTATTTAAGCTTCCAAAGACATGAACTGAAAACGCACCAGATTGAACACGCGCTGTGAATGTAGCCGAGCCTGCGCGTATCCTCAGCTCATGTGATGAATGTAATCCGACTCCTGCTGCGTTTGTGCCGTGACACTCAATCGGCTCACTCACTTTATATTGAACAGACACGTTCAGTTTTTAATTGTAGTGTCTCTAACTGAACTGATTTTATGAAAATGAAGGCGGCCGGTGGGCAAGTGATCCAGTAATCCAGTAGCCGTGCCTAGAGTAGGGCAGTGAAGCAGTGCATTCTGGGAATTGTTGTCTTTCATCCCCATGAGACAAAAATACATTTTCTGTCTAGAAGGCACTAAATTCAAAAATAATTTAACATTTCTACTACATTAATGTCCCAGTTTAAATACAAAGCTTAATGCTTCATCACAAGTAACCCTAAAAGGTCAATAACTATCACATAGATGAATACAGGTGTATCCGGACCAGTATACTCCTGTATACACTGTAGAAATTCGGAATTCCATGGGTCCGTATACATCCATATACATCCAAAATGATACCAAATCAGATGTATGTTGAGGACGTATATACTCCCATGCTACAGCCATTTGTAGCAAAGTAATCCCATCAAAGGTTCTTTCCAGGAGACATTTTCCCACCTTTGCCTTCCATCCCCTATTGGTCCATTCATTTCAAACTGGATTGGTTGGTCTTTTAAAACCCCTCCTAAACCCAGAGTGCTATTGGAGGACAGGACACACTTTGACTTTATTGGTTACTTATAAACCTTAGCCCACCGTAGGCCTTATAGTATAGTGATTTGATTGGTTATAGGCCAGTTATGCAGATTCAATTCAATTCAATTCAAATTTATTTGTATAGCGCTTTTCACAATACACATTGTTTCAAAGCAGCTTTACAGAAAGTGCATTTTATAAATGTACATTGAAAAATGTTAGAAAAAGTTAATCAATCATGTATTATTTTAGGCCGCTATAACAGCGCTGGCGTTGAGTCGTCTCTTCACAGGCGTCAGTCGTCTCTTCACAGGTGTTGGGGCATCTGAAGTCTCCATGAGAGGCTGGATACAAACTGGAGCAGACCAACTATTTACCTCGGGACTAGTGTCGAGATAATAACAGAAAAGCAGATGGGAAATAATTAGCATAGCTGCTGTTCAGAATATTAATTCTTTTGATCCGATTTAACTGTAGTATAAAAGGTAATTATAATGTGAATGCTTGGCTAAAGAGATGCGTCTTTAATCTAGTTTTAAACTGGGACAGCGAGTCTGAACCTCGAACAATATCAGGAAGGCTATTCCAGAGTTTAGGAGCTAAATGTGAAAATGCCCTCCCTCCTTTAGTGGACTTAGATATCCTAGGAACGACCAGAAGCCTCGAGTTTAGTGATCTTAAAGAGCGCGATGGATTGTAGGGCGATAGAAGATCCGTTAAATACACTGGAGCTAAACCATTTAGGGCTTTATAGGTCAGTAGCAATACTTTGTAATTGATACGGAACTTAATAGGTAACCAGTGTAGAGATGATAAAATTGGTGTTATATGATCATATTTTCTTGACCTAGTAAGAACTCTAGCAGCTGCGTTTTGGACTAACTGTAGCTTGTTTATTGAGGATTCAGGACAACCAGCTAATAAAGCATTACAGTAATCTAGTCTTGAGGTCATGAATGCATGAACTAACTTTTCTGCATCAGAAATAGATAGCATGTTACGTAGCTTAGCAATGTTTCTAAGGTGGAAAAATGCTGTTCTTGTAACATATGAAATATGATTTTGAAAGACAAGTTGCGGTCTAATATAACACCCAGGTCTTTTACTGTAGTGGATAAAATGACGTCCTTCCAAGTTAAAGTTGTATTGTGAGAGGTTTTGTGGGCCGTTTTTTGGACCAATAAGTAATACCTCTGTTTTATCTGAATTTAATAGCAGAAAATTACACATCATCCAGTATTTAATATCTTCAACACACGCTGTCAGTTTAGATAATTTAGCGTTTTCATCTGGTCGTGATGAAATATATAATTGAGTGTCATCAGCATAACAGTGAAATTAATTCCATGTTTTCTTATAATATTACCAAGTGGCAGCATATATATTGAGAATAGCAGAGGGCCTAACACAGATCCTTACGGCACCCCATAGTCTACTGACGTTATCTTTGATTTTTCCCCATTTAGACAGATATTGCTCAAATATATACACCACAAATCCTACCCCCTCTCCCCAAAAGAAAAATACACACTCAAAGAACAATTAAACATATATAATGACAACCAGAAATTTATAAGAAATTAAAAAGTGAATATTATATATATGTAAATTAGTATGATTAACATATACTGGATTGGATTGGATTGGATTGGATTGGATTGGATTGGATTGGATTGGATTGGATTGGATTGGATTGGATTGGATTGGATTGGATTGGATTGGATTGGATTGGATTGGATTGGATTGGATTGGTAGATGGTGGTTCAGTGGGTTAAACCACCTAACTGACATGCAGAAGGTTGCTGATTCGATCCCAGGTCACCACCAGTGTGTACTTGAACAAGGCACTTTACTCCACGCCAAATGCATAAATGTAAATGTAAATATACATTAAAATGAATGGGGGAAAAGATAAGTGAACAAAATGTATCTATTATAAGGCAATGCAAAATGAACATTATTCAAACTGCCACAGGTGATGTGGCGTAGCGTGGGTCAGCCTCTAGTCTGGTTTGTAGTAACTGGCAGAAAGCAGACAACTCTGTGCTTCTGTTTGGTGGAGACCTTACCATCCACACTGGCCTTCCATCAACAATAGCATCATCTTCATCAGACATCAGTTATATTGTTGCGTTCTTCCACGGGTCCCTTTCTGTGTTGGTTTGTAAAACCCTGAACCCGGCCTCCAGCAACTGCAAAACATGACAGTAATTTAACCACCAAAACACAGAATAAGTTTACAAGTGCACCAATAATGCGACTATTTATAATCATCAGAGTCTTAAAAATTGCAGTAAGGTGTGTACGTGACATGAGACAAGCAGAACTCTTCACTCGAGTTTACATACAATTTTCATTACTCTGATTATTTGCTTATAGGTATCGTTATACCACACTCAGACATCACAATGCTGGGTTTGCCTGCTGTCTTTGCGCCGTCTAGATGAAGATACAGGTGTGACACTGTGACTTTGGTCAGAATGGTAATAAATGTGATTAAGGCGTTTACATGCCTGTTCAATGCGATTAAAATTGGCGTACACCACCTAGTTTAATGTGACTTATGGGTACACTGATTATAAGCTTAATCACATTAGTTTGTTCAAAGTAGCCTATTTGAGTTTACATGAGGTTTCTAAACTTCCCCGTCTCTTTGCAATGTTCTTCATAGTGTTTCTTTTCTAGGCCTTTTCAGGCCGAGCCAAAGAATACTTCTTACGCAAAGTCTCAAAATACGTCTTCCAACCTGCAAATCAAATCATGAATGAATGTAATGCCAATAAAAGGAAGTAAAACAGAGAACATTAAATTGATTACAAAATCTTGAAGATGACCTTTTTACACATTCAGGGTCAAAATCTGTTGTCCTTAATTGTGTGTCCTTAAAAAAGTGGTCACAGCCAGGTTGTGATGAATTTATTCTGAGAAAAAAACAACAACATATAATTAATGAAATTCAGTTTGGGCATTTCAAATACATATAGTCTAATCTGTTTTACACGGTTTGTGGGTCATATTTTATGTTGTTCCCTGAATTATGAGGACAATTACAGATTCCTGTAAAGTTTAACATTAAAAAGCGTTTAAATGGATTCACAATCTGCAAGAACCACAACATTTTCAGTTTGAATAAGCTAGCCATCACAGTCACCGCGAGAGACAAAACACAGCGTTATCAGGCTAATTGTAAGCAAACTATAGTTTGCAGCCACATTATATAACAATAACTGAATTTACCGCAATGCGCAAGGCTCACGTTATGTCCTTTCGAAGCGTTGTCAGGCTCTTCCTGTAGTCTGTGCTGCTCATGCCTTCGCTGGAGAGCCACTCGGAGAAGATCCGTCTGAGCATACTGAACAGCCATCAAAGAAGTAACGTTAACTGAGGAGACACACTCTTCTGGCCGGAGATCAGCGGCTTCATCGTGTCATTCTCGCTGACCGGGCTTGAGCCTGCTTGACCGCCTCTATTCAGTGGAGTAGAAAAGCTAAGGTTCCTTTTACACGCCATATTAACGCTATAGAAGAAAAACTGTTTCCAAACCTCGACACCAGAAAAGAAAATCCGTTCTCTGTACTTCCGGAAACAACGCTGAAATATTTTCACGCGCTTGAAGCAATTGATTGCGCCTCCATTACGTCACAATTTCTATTGTTGTGTCGATCACGTGTATCTTTCTAGTTTTGTGAAAAATATGATGCTGGACATATTAGCTGAAAGGTAAAAGTATCTTCCCACCACTTTTTTATTCCTTATTTTTATTTTAAGCATATCCGTTTTTTTGTGTGTGTTTTTAAAGCGAACTTTTTTATACACTACCAGTCAAAAGTTTGAAAACATTACTATTTTCAATGTTTTTGAAGGAAGACTCTTCTGTTCATCAAGCCTGCATTTATTTGATCTAAAATACAGCAAAAACAGTATTATTGTGAACTATTTTTACAATTAAAAATAACTATGTGAATATATAGTGAAGTGTGATTTATTCCTGTGATCAAAGCTGAATTTATCATCATTACTCCAGTCTTCAGTGTCACATGACCTTCATAAATCATTCTAATGTGATGATTTGATGCTCAACATAATTTATGATTATGATTAATATGTTGAAAACAGTTGTGCAGGCCTACAATTTCTCAGGATTATTTAATGAATATAAAGTTCTAAAGAACAGCATTCATCTGAAATATAAAGCTTTTGCAAAATTTTACATTTCTTTACTGTCACTTTATCAATTTAACGCATCCTTGCGTGTATTAAATGTAAATGTATTCATTTCTTTAAGTTCTTTTCAAAAGGAAAAAAATTCTTACCGACCCAAAACTTCTTTCTATTTCAAATAAATGCTGTTCTTTTGAACTTTCTATTCATCAAAGAATCCTACAAAAATGTTCACACTGTTACATTGATAATAATCATAAATCATAAACATTAGAATGATTTATGAAGGATCATGTGACACTGAAGTCTGGAGTAATGATGATAAATTCAGCTTTCATTACACTTAAAAAATATATTCAAATGGAAAAGTTATTTTTAATTCTAAAAAATATTTCACAATAATACTGTTTTTGCTGTATTTTGGATCGAATAAATGCAGACTTGATGAGCAGAAGAGACTTATTTAAAAACATTGAAAATAGTAATGTTTCCAAACCTGCCTTGCCTTGCCTAGTGTATTTCACATTTTTCATTTCACAACTCTTTTTTATTAAATGTTATTACCTTCAATTTGTAAAACTTCACTATTCTAAAATGTTTGGATAATTTTCCTTTCCTTATTGGTTCCATTAAATTCCTTTATTTATTTATTTGATTTAAATATTCAGATGTCGTTGTGAGAACGATATGTTCAGGGTGTATATCTTGTTCTGTTTTTTTTTTTTAAAAATTTGATTAAGCGACTCTTTTCATGCAGTGGTTTTAAAGGGTTAGTTCACCCAAAAATGAAAATTCTGTCATTAATGCCTCACCCTAATGTCGTTCCAAACCCGAAAGACCTCCGTTCATCTCCGAACACAGTTTAAGATATTTTAGATTCAGTCTGAGAGCTTTCTGTCCCTCCACTGGAAGTGTATGCACACTCTACAGTCCGTGTTCAGAAAGGTAATAAAAACATCATCAAAGTAGTCCATGTGACATCAGTGGGTTAGACTCTTTTGAAGCATCTACAATACATTTTGGTCCAAAAATAACAAAAACTACGACTTTATTCAGCATTGTCTTCTCTTCCGTGTTTGACCACAGTGATGCTGCTGACGTGTTATCTGGTGTGCCAGAGCCGCTTCTTCTATTGTCCCCGACGGGGAGGCTGAGCATTGGATGCGGGAGGAAACGTTCATATAGTTTGCTTTTCTTTGTTGAACGCCCCTGTCTCTCTGCTTGGCCACCGCATGACTCAACACCTCCATAAGCTCCTCGCTGGCAGGAGAATTAAATTGTGAAACTTCCATTTCTCCTGGACTAACAACATCCAATTCCCCTAAACTGGATGATTGCATCGGTGCCTCAACCGTGGTGGAAGAAACCGCAGCGTGGGCATCCAAACCCTAGATATAGAGGCACTGGATCTGACAGGTGAAGGCAGAGATGAGGCATCGGCCGTCTCTAACCCTCTGTTTTTCCCACGACTGAAGCCACGCTCTGCCTCGGAAGAAGTGGGACCTGAGCCGCAGGGGAACGCGAGTCGCAGCACTCTCCTCAAGGGCAGACACTAACACTGCTCAAAACCAGCTCCCTCGAGAGCTGCTTCAGCATGCTGCACTCCCATGCAAACAACACACATAGTGTCCCCACCTGTGATGAAACAAGGGCAGGGATGAACATGTTCAGAAATGCTGTTCTCTTGCCATAGTGTCACTTTTTGTCGTTTTGTTGCTGAAAACTCCTGCCTAGCTCAAACTAATGATGGACAAAAACACCAAGTTTTGTCAGACAATGATTAGGTGCGCATTTCATACACTGAATGCATCTGCTCTATACGGATATGCTCGCGACAAAATTGAGAAAGTAAAATACTAAACCCGATCGACATCGGAAATGCATAATCATATACGTATCACCGCGATGAATGCTGATGTAGTGATGCCAGATGGTGGTGACGGTCGCAGCCGTGTCTGATAACATGCCCGGTCCTCCATGAAAGCAATTGTTCTGAATCTGAAGTGAAGAAACTCGCGTCTTTGCGCGACAGACCAATGAACAGCATGATAGTCTGACATGGACTTAAAACAGCACTGTATTGCACATTATTAACTTTATTGTAGGATCATCGATCGACCATATGGAACATACAGATTGTCAACTTAAGGTCGGTGTCAGCATCTGCAAACTCAGACATGTGTAAGTGACCATCTTTTATACTCTGTGAATTAGGACATGATTAGTTAGGTCTGGATGCGATTGGTGACGTAATATTGAATCTTCCTGGCAGAACTTTGCACTAGGCTTTCATTTCTTGTCTATGAAGACAGCGCTCCTGACCACATCGCCAGTGTACTGCCTTATATACCCACATGGTGGGGCGGAGTTAGGCATGCAAATTCTTTTCTTCAGTGGCTACACTTAAATGCAACCAAATAATCCATTAGTAATCAGATTGACAGTTCAATAGGACTGAGGAGCCTTTCTGTAAAGACCTTAATTGACCCAATTAAGCTCGATCCGAATAAAATTTTAATCGGATTGAAAGGGGTGGTTTATTTATTTTCTAATCCGATCAAAAGAACGTGTAAAAACTTGGTTGGATTGAAATCCAAAACTGGAATGGTCTGCGCACATGCACTGCCATAGAAATTGCCGTAATGATGTACGGAACGAGCTGCAGTTTTTAAATAAAATCTCATAAATTATTTATTCTGAAATTCTCCTTCCACTCATAGTCTGTGAAGTGGAGCAGAACTACGTCCCGTCAGTCCTCACATCATACTATCTTCCACAGTTTTATTTGTATAGCTCTTTTCACAGTACACACTGTTTTTCCCTTGCACATATTCCAGCGAACATAGCAGGATGGGGCACACCCAGCCAGTCGGCAGTAGATTACAACGGCATTCCCAAAAAGCTCTGGATATGGATAAATCCACCTGTGCGCATACACCGACAGAAAGCAACCCGTGGTGGAAGCTGGATCTGCTGAAGGTGTACACCGTGAACAGAGTGGTCATCACTAACAGACAAGACTGCTGCAGTGAGAGGATAAACGGGGCAGAGATTCGGGTCGGAAACGATTCTGCAGATGTTATCAGCAACCCCATGTGAGTCTCTCTCATATATTCTTATTTACAGAGATGCTGTCCAGTTGAACCAGTTAACTGTTCTCCCCCACAGTTCACTGATGCTAACTCTGGTTATACAGAACATCCTGTTGATAGGAATCAGAGACTTCAGCGAACTGTTTTTAAAAAATCTCTGCTGCTCTCCAAGGCTGCCTTTATTTTATTAAAAATACAGAAAAAGAGTAATATTGTGCAAAATTACTACAATTTCAAATAACTGTTTTCAGTGTGAATTACTTATTCCTGTGAACAAAGCTGAGTTTACTGATCAACTTCTAACGTGAATAATAATGCCAATATTGGTGGTTGTCTTGGTTACAAGAATGTTTGTAACATTACAAAATTTGATAATAACAATATGTGTTACAAGTCCTTATGAGCCAAAGCAACTCACTCTATTGTCTCTCTCCAGATGTGCTGTGATTTCTAGTATTCCAGCAGGAGCTTCCAACAGCTACTCGTGTAATTGGATGAAGGGACGATATGTATTTGTGGTTAATCCTGGAACGTCTAAGATTCTTGTTCTCTGTGAGGTGAAAGTCTATGTGGTTCATCCAGGTAATTCATAACAACCTGTCTAAACCCATTTCCAGGGGAATTTCAAGTGATTTTAATATAGTCATAGAGTGTAGTTCTAGTCTAGAACCAAACAGATCTGGTAGAAATGGATTCCTAAAATGGTTCTCGATACTGTCATTTTACAGATAATTTGGCAGCAGGAAGAAGTGTCACACAGTCATCAACAGCCGCCGGCTGGATCGCTGAAAAGGCCATTGATTTCAATCCAGGTTTTTTTCCACAAACATTGTTATCGTGCTCGTCAACCAATTATCAGACTAACCCATGGTGGAGGCTGGATCTGCGTCATATTTACAGAGTTAATAGAGTGGTCGTCACTAACAGAAACGACTGCTGTCCAGAACGAATAAATGGAGCAGAGATTCGCATCGGAAACTCTTTGGATAACAACGGCAACAACAATCTCGTGTGAGACCCTCTTTCAATGGCTTAATATCCATAGAAATCCCTGATTCCTCAAGGCTGAAAACACAAGTGCAGAAAGAATAAAGTCTAAATGAAGTTTTCTCTGTCTCTCTGTAGATGTGCTGTGATTTCTAGTATTCCAGCTGGTGTTTCGTCCACCTACACTTGTAACGATATGGAGGGTCGATATGTGAATCTGATCATTCCTGGAGATTCAAAGGCTCTCTCTCTGTGTGAGGTGGAGGTCTATGGAGAAGGTCTGATCAAACAAACTATGTTGAAATATGGCCATTTATTATTGATTTCTTTATTGATTTAACATGCTCCCAGCAGTCAATAAAACAAGTTTGTGGCTGACACCATGTCCCATTCAGTCAGTCACGTTTAAAGTTACATCAGACTCAGACATCAGATCTTACTCACGCTGACTGACACATCTGAAAGTGTGCACACAAAGATGCCTCTTAGACAGTACTCGATTCCAATATACACATGTACACAGAATTACAGTATTTCAATACATCTGTCTTGGCGTGTATTCACGCAAACATTATCTGTTATGTCTTAAGGGGGGGTGTCATGTCAATCTTGAGTACCTATAGAGTAGTATTGTATCCTTCATATCTCTGAAAATTCTTTAGTTTTATTATATCTATAAAAGAAAGATACGCTGTACCGAGTCTTTCTGAATAAAAGTGGTTTTACAATAAACAAACAGACACCTATAGTGGTCAGCTAAACAAATGTACTTAAACACACACCATACATCGCATGCTCCATTGAAAAATTAACTATAAGTGATCATGTTGTTTACTTACGCGCCAATAGCCAAAAACGCACAAACCAATCCAATCCACCTTTATTTATAAAGCACCTTAAAAACAACACTGTTGACCAAAGTGCTGAACACAATCTAAAAAAAAACAAAACAAAACAAAACAATAACATACAATAATGGCGCAACAAAAAAATTAAATCAATCAATAGCAATAAAAGAAAATACAACAGTAATATAAGGCTACAAAAGTCAACCCTCAGACTGAATTAAAAGCCAAAGAAAATAAATGAGTTTTAAGACGGGATTTAAAAACTGGAAGAGACTCAGTCAGTCTGATGTGCAGAGGCAGCTCATTCCAGAGTCTCGGAGCTGCCACGGCAAATGCACGGTCACCTCTGAGTTTACGTTTGGTCTTGGGGACGACCAGCAGAGCCTGGTCAGCCGACCGGAGCGAACGTGAGGGGGTGTAGGCCACAAGCAGATCAGACAGGTACTGGGGGGCCAGGCCATGCAGACATTTAAAAACAAATAAAATAATTTTAAAATCAGTGCGAAAATGCACAGGGAGCCAGTGTAGGGATTGGAGGATGGGTGAGATATGGTCAGATTTTCGAGTTCCAGTTAAAAGACGAGCAGCTGCATTTTGGACTAGTTGTAATCTTGCCATAAGTGATTTGCTAAGACCAGTGTAAAGTGCATTACAATAATCTAAACGAGTGGTGATAAAAGCATGGATTAAAATTTCAAAATCATGTCGACATAAAAACGGTTTTACTTTGGCTAGTTGCCTCAGCTGGAAGAAGCTGGTCTTCACCACTGCACTAATCTGTGCATCAAGTTTTAAATGACTGTCCAACTTGACTCCCAGGTTTGTAACCACAGGGCTAATGGCTCGAGTTAGATAACCCAGGTCAACAGGAATCGCAGCAGCTGAGTCACTTGGAGCAAATATAACAAACTCAGTTTTGCTCTCATTTAAAAACAAAAAATTCATAGCCATCCATGCTCTCACTTCATTCAGACAATCTAAAAGGGTTTTTGACTGACTTAGCGGAACATACATTTGGCAGTCGTCGGCATAAAAATGGAACGAAACATTGTGACTTCTAAGGATTGACCCCAGAGGCAACAGGTATATTGTAAAGAGCAGGGGCCCAAGGACAGACCCTTGAGGAACTCCGCACGACAGTGGAGCTGTGGAGGACACAGCATCGCTGACCTGAACTGAGAAACTTCTGCCTTCCAAATAAGACATAATCCAGGCCAAGGCCAAACCCTTAATGCCCACACAGTTCTCCAGTCGAGACAATAATATTTGGTGGTCAACTGTATCGAACGCAGCCGTAAGGTCCAGTAGCAGTAGAGCAACAGTATCACCAGAGTCTGAAGCCAGAAGAATGTCATTAAAAACCCTCAGCAGAGCTGTCTCAGTGCTGTGGGCTGACTTAAACCCAGACTGGAAAATTTCAGTTATACCATTTTCATTCAAAAATGTGCTCAGCTGGAGATAAACAACTTTCTCCATAATTTTTGAAAGCAAGGGAAGCTTCGAAACAGGCCGATAATTAGAGAGCTCAAGTCGGTCCAGACCAGGTTTCTTTAACAAGGGTTGAACAACTGCATGCTTAAAACTCATAGGTACAACTCCATTAATTAAACTGACATTAATAATATCAAGTATGGAGGGCGCCACTGTAGGGAGAACCTCTTTAAAAAGACGAGGGGGAATCACATCATTTGGGGAGCCAGTGATCTTCATTTGACCGATAATATTTTCTAAAAAAGGCAAGCTAACTGGCTCAAACTGGTTTAAAACCGCAGAACAGGTTACCGAAATGCCAGGGTCATATAAAGGTGGACCGATAAGGGCCCTAATGCTCTCCACCTTGTGGATAAAAAAGTGAAGAAACTCCTCACACACTTTTGATGGGTTCTCCAGGCACTGGAGTTGTGGGACATTAAGAACGATTTTGAGAGAATTAAAAAGAACTCGGGGATTATGACCATTAGAAGAAATAATGTTAGAAACATGCTTGGTCTTTTCAGCTTTTACAATTTTTTGATAAGAACGCCAACTCTCTCTAAGTATCTGAAAAGACACTTCGAGTTTATCCCTCTTCCATTTTCTTTCCGCCCTTCTGCACTCGCGTCTGGCAGCACGGGTGACATCATTTAGCCAAGGATCAGGTCTCGGTTTGGACAGCCTGGTTTTTACGGGGCTACAGTGTCTAATGCACAAACGTTTGAAGCAGTTTTACTCATCGCCTGCAGTTACAACACATGACTGCGAACCTTTATCGTTGGGACAGCTCCATCTTTCAGCATTAGACGATCTGCAAATCCGGCGTCAAACTGGGCCTTGTTTATGAAACAATCATTGCCGAAATGCAGGGAACAAACAAAAACACCCACACAACTCCGGTGCTGCTCCCGAAAAACATACTCCATCCACTGTCCCCTTAACGCTGGGTTCTTTGGGAAGCTGTACAGGGTTGTCTTGCCCTGGTAACCAAAAACACACTTCTTTGGTAACATTGTTGATTTCTTGAAGTCCTGTGACCTGTGCAGCGCAGCCGATGACTTTCCCTAAAGCAGAGCAAAGTGCGTTAATGGGCGTGTCTCGCTCTGTTCGACGGGTGTGCATGCCCTTCTGGGAGAAGTACCATACAGCCTGTACAAGGAAATGTGTATCATTATGTTAGGCCCGTGCGGTACAGTAGGTCTTAATATATAGGTTGTCTGTTTCATTAATGTTAATCAAACAATTGTACATGGGGAAAAAAGTAGCATATTGTTCCCTATAGATATTTGGTTTTGACTTGGAGTGACAAAAATGTGGTGTTATTACCAGGGATTTTAAGGTATGGTTGCTAGGTAATTTTGTTTTGGAACCTTAAGAAAACTTTAACTCAATTTTGCTCAAAATTGACTTTGCTGACTCTATTGACTTCAAACTGGTGTAGCTCACAAATTTTTGGTCTGCTTCCAACAAATCATACATAATTTTGCAGGATCTTTAATAGAGAATATAATGTATACATATATAGAGAGAGATATATCTTTTTTTTTTTTTTTGTCTCAGTGTGACTTATTATGCCAGCTGGGTCACAAATATATTTTGATACTCTCATTTTACAGGTAATTTGGCAGCAGGAGGAAGCGTCATACAGTCCTCAACCTATGACAGCTGGATCGCTGAACAGGCCATTGATTTCAATCTAGGTTTCACACAACCATCATTAGCGTGCTCGTCAACCGTTAGTCAGACTAACCCATGGTGGAGGCTGGATCTGCGTCAGATTTACAGAGTTAATCGAGTGGTCATCACTAACAGACAAGACTGCTGTCCAGAACGAATAAATGGAGCAGAGATTCGCATCGGAAACTCTTTGGAGAACAACGGCAACAACAATCCTGTGTGAGTCCCTCTTTCAGTGGCTTAATATCCATAGAAATCCCTGATTCCTCAAGTCTGAAAACACAAGTGCAGAAAGAATAAAGTCTAAATGAAGTTTTCTCTGTCTCTCTGTAGATGTGCTGTGATTTCTAGTATTCCAGCTGGTGTTTCGTTCACCTACACTTGTAACGGTATGGAGGGTCGATATGTGAACCTGATCATTCCTGGAGAGTCAAGGTTTCTCACTTTTTGTGAGGTGGAGGTCTATGCAGAAGGTCTGATGGAACTATGTTGAAATGTGTCCATTTATTATTGATTTCTTTATTGATTATACATGCTCTCAGCAGTCAATAAAACACACATCGACACTAAACCATGTTCATCTTCACTGAAGTAAACCTGTATTTAATGTCATCTGGGTCATATTTTTGTTTTACTTTAGTTTTGTTGTATCATAGTTTTGTTAATGATTTTTGAGGTTGCATCTCTTTAATCTTAAGTAACAGATGAATTTTCACTAGAATACTGTAGATATTATAGAAACACAGCCTTTGATGCCAAAAGTAAAATATGCATTTATATATTTTGAAATCCTTAAAATGCATGAATTTGCATTCATCTTCATTTCCCCTGCTGTTTGTAACCCATCAGAACCACTGATCTGAATGATAGAGAGTAGCATCATATGTGTCTTTCAGGTCCTTGTTTAAAGCAAACTTTTGTGAAGCTCAAACTGGAGTCCAGCTTGAGTCTTGAGATGATTTAGTGTGTGCCAAATGGGTTCCAGTCTGGTATATTATCTAGACAAATTTAAACTGTCCCAAAGTAATCTAATAAATGTCTTCATCAATTTATATTATCCCTATCATATCCTGTTTCTTTGTGTTTATTTATTTTATTTTATTTTTTATCAATTCAAATGACCCTGCACAGACCAGAGCATATTCACATATTCATTAAGTGCAATACAAATTCACAATTCCCATACACAGATTCCACCAGTAAAATAAAGCCAAAACAAAATATATAATTCTTATTTAAAAATATAAATCATTTACAAATTCATAACTCTGTCCGTTCAAAATACTTTTGGTAATGGCCATCTATCATATAGCTTGAATCACCAAATACATTTTGGAATTCCTGTTAAGTTCAAAACCCATAAACAAATGAATTACAATTAGCACAAAGTAACGGTCAAATTTATAATATCCCAAAAGTTTAACAACAACAAACGAGAGTTACACTTTCCCTAGCATGACTGGTTTATTGTCAGTCTGTACAATTTCTCTTCATGCACGCCTTCAGATTCACACAAACAAAAATATAGATTCAAACATTCAATACACTATCCATACACGGCTTCAGTGGGAGATTCAAACATTCCA
Source organism: Gobiocypris rarus (assembly GCA_023029165.1). Taxonomy (NCBI): domain Eukaryota; kingdom Metazoa; phylum Chordata; class Actinopteri; order Cypriniformes; family Gobionidae; genus Gobiocypris; species Gobiocypris rarus. Next base: position 57,537,487 of record CM040912.1, read on the forward strand.
CACACGGTTTCAGCTGGAGATTCAAACATTCCATACACGGCTTCAGTGGGAGATTCAAACATTCCATACACGGCTTCAGTGGAGATTCAAACATTCCACACACGGCTTCAGTGGGAGATTCAAACATCCATACACGGCTTCAGCGGGAGATTCAAACATTCCATACACGGCTTCAGTGGGAGATTCAAACATTCCACACACGGCTTCAGTGGGAGATTCAAACATTCCATACACGGCTTCAGTGGGAGATTCAAACATTCCATACACAGCTTCAGTGGGAGATTCAAACACTCCATACACGGCTTCAGTGGGAGATTCAAACATTCCATACACAGCTTCAGTGGGAGATTCAAACATTCCATACACGGCTTCAGCGGGAGATTCAAACATCCCATACACGGCTTCAGCTGGAGAATCAAACACTCCATACACGGCTTCAGCGGGAGATTCAAACATCCCATACACGGCTTCAGCGGGAGATTCAAACATCCCATACACAGCTTCAACTGGAGATTCAAACATCCCATACACAGCTTCAACTGGAGATTCAAACATCCCATACACGGCTTCAGCGGGAGATTCAAACATTCCATACACAGCTCCAGCGGGAGATTCAAACATCCCATACACGGCTCCAGCGGGAGATTCAAACATCCCATACACGGCTTCAGCGGGAGATTCAAACATCCATACACAGCTCCAGCGGAGATTCAAACATCCATACACAGCTTCAACTGGAGATTCAAACATCCCATACACGGCTTCAGCTGGAGATTCAAACATCCCATACACAGCTTCAACTGGAGATTCAAACATCTCATACACGGCTTCAGCGGGAGATTCAAACATCCCATACATGGTTTCAGCGGGAGATTCAAACATCCCATACACGGCTTAAGCAGGAGATTCAAACATTTTATACATGGCTTCAGCTGGAGATTCAAACACTCCATACACAGCTTCAGCGGGAGATTCAAATTCCTATACATGGCTTCAGCGGGAGATTCAAACATCCCATACACGGCTTCAGCTGGAGATTCAAACATCCCATACACGGCTTCAGCTGGAGATTCAAACATTCCATACACGCCTTCAGCTGGAGATTCAAACATTCCATACACGGCTTCAGCTGGAGATTCAAACATCCCATACACGGCTTCAGCGGGAGATTCAAACATCCCATACACGGCTTCAGCTGGAGATTCAAACATCCATACACGGCTTCAGCTGGAGATTCAAACATCCATACGGCTTCAGCGGAGATTCAAACATCCCATACACGGCTTCAGTGGGAGATTCAAACATTCCATACACGGCTTCAGCGGAGATTCAAACATCCCATACACGGCTTCAGCGGGAGATTCAAACATCCCATACACGGCTTCAGCTGTAGATTCAAACATTCCATACACGGCTTTAGTGGGAGATTCAAACATCCCATACGGCTTCAGCGGGAGATTCAAACATCCCATACACGGCTTCAGCTGTAGATTCAAACATTCCATACACAGCTTCAGTGGGAGATTCAAACATTCCATACACAGCTTCAGTGGGAGATTCAAACATCCATACACGGCTTCAGCTGGAGAATCAAACACTCCTACACGGCTTCAGCGGGAGATTCAAACATCCCATACACAGTTTAAGCAGGAGATTCAAACACTCCATACACAGCTTCAGCGGGAGATTCAAACATCCTATACATGGCTTCAGCTGGAGATTCAAACATCCATACACGGCTTCAGCGGAGATTCAAACATTCCATACACGGCTTCAGCTGGAGATTCAAACATTCCATACACGGCTTCAGCTGGAGATTCAAACATCCCATACACGGCTTCAGCGGGAGATTCAAACATCCAATACACGGCTTCAGCGGAAGATTCAAACATCCATACACAGCTTCAACTGGAGATTCAAACATCCCATACACGGCTTCAGTGGGAGATTCAAACATCCCATACACGGCTTCAGCTGGAGATTCAAACATCCCATACACGGCTTCAGTGGGAGATTCAAACATTCCATACGGCTTCAGTGGGAGATTCAAACATCCATACACGGCTTCAGCTGGAGATTCAAACATCCCATACACGGCTTCAGTGGGAGATTCAAACATCCCATACACGGCTTCAGCTGGAGATTCAAACATCCCATACACGGCTTCAGCTGGAGATTCAAACATCCCATACACGGCTTCAGCTGGAGATTCAAACATCCCATACACGGCTTCAGCTGTAGATTCAAACATCCATACACGGCTTCAGTGGGAGATTCAAACATTCCATACACGGCTTCAGCAGGAGATTCAAACATCCCATACACGGCTTCAGCGGGAGATTCAAACATTCCATACACGGCTTTAGTGGGAGATTCAAACACTCCATACACGGCTTCAGCGGGAGATTCAAACATCCATACACGGCTTCAGCTGGAGATTCAAACATTCCATACGGCTTTAGTGGGAGATTCAAACATTCCCTACACGGCTTCAGCTGGAGATTCAAACATTCCATACACGGCTTTAGTGGGAGATTCAAACATCCCATACACGGCTTCAGCTGGAGATTCAAACATCCATACACGGCTTCAGCGGGAGATTCAAACATCCATACACGGCTTCAGTGGGAGATTCAAACATTCCATACACGGCTTCAGCTGGAGATTCAAACATCCATACACGGCTTCAGCGGGAGATTCAAACATCCATACACGGCTTCAGTGGGAGATTCAAACATTCCATACACGGCTTCAGCTGGAGATTCAAACATTCCATACACGGCTTCAGTGGGAGATTCAAACATTCCCTACACGGCTTCAGCTGGAGATTCAAACATTCCATACACGGTTTCAGCTTGAGATTCAAACATTCCCTACACGGCTTCAGCTGGAGATTCAAACATCCATACACGGCTTCAGCGGGAGATTCAAACATCCCATACACGGCTTCAGTGGGAGATTCAAACATTCCATACACGCTTCAGCTGGAGATTCAAACATTCCATACACGGCTTCAGTGGGAGATTCAAACATTCCCTACACGGCTTCAGCTGGAGATTCAAACATCCCATACACGGCTTCAGCGGGAGATTCAAACATTCCCTACACGGCTTCAGCTGGAGATACAAACATCCACACGGCTTCAGCTGTAGATTCAAACATTCCATACACGGCTTCAGTGGGAGATTCAAACATTCCATACACGGCTTCAGTGGGAGATTCAAACATTCCTACACGGCTTCAGCTGGAGATTCAAACATCACATACACGGCTTCAGCTGAGATTCAAACATTCCTACACGGCTTCAGCGGGAGATTCAAACATCCATACACGGCTCCAGCGGGAGATTCAAACATTCCATACACGGCTTTAGTGGGAGATTCAAACACTCCATACATGGCTTCAGCGGGAGATTCAAACATCCCATGCACGGCTTTAGTGGGAGATTCAAACACTCCATACAAGGCTTCAGCGGGAGATTCAAACATTCCATACACGGCTTCAGCTGGAGATTCAAACATTCCATACACGGCTTCAGTGGGAGATTCAAACACTCCTACACGGCTTCAGCGGGAGATACAAACATCCCATACACGGCTTCAGCTGTAGATTCAAACATTCCATACACGGCTTCAGCGGGAGATACAAACATCCCATACACGGCTTCAGCGGGAGATACAAACATCCCATACACGGCTTCTGCGGGAGATACAAACATCCCATACACGGCTTCAGTGGGAGATTCAAACATTCCATACACGGCTTCAGCGGGAGATTCAAACATTCCATACACGCCTTCAGTGTAGATTCAAACACTCCCTACACGGCTTCAGCGGGAGATACAAACATCCCATACACGGCTTCAGCTGTAGATTCAAACATTCCATACACGGCTTCAGCGAGATTCAAACATTCCATACACGGCTTCAGCGGGAGATACAAACATCCCATACACGGCTTCTGCGGGAGATACAAACATCCCATACACGGCTTCAGTGGGAGATTCAAACATCCCATACACGGCTTCAGCTGTAGATTCAAACATTCCATACACGGCTTCAGCGAGAGAATCAAACATCCATACACGGCTTCAGCGGGAGATTCAAACATCCATACACGGCTTCAGTGGGAGATTCAAACATCCCATACACGGCTTCAGCGGAGATTCAAACATCCATACACAGCTTCAGCTGGAGATTCAAACATTCTACACGGCTTCAGCGGGAGATACAAACATCCCATACACGGCTTCAGCTGTAGATTCAAACATTCCATACACGGCTTCAGCGGGAGATTCAAACATTCCATACACGGCTTCAGCTGAGATACAAACATCCCATACACGGCTTCAGCTGGAGATTCAAACATCCATACACGGCTTCAGTGGGAGATTCAAACATTCCATACGGCTTCAGCTGGGAGATTCAAACATTCCATACACGCCTTCAGTGGGAGATTCAAACATTCCATACACAGGCTTCAGCGGGAGATACAAACATCCCATACACGGCTTCAGCTGTAGATTCAAACATTCCATACACGGCTTCAGCTGTAGATTCAAACATTCCATACACGGCTTCAGCGGGAGATTCAAACATCCCATACACGGCTCCAGCTGTAGATACAAACATCCATACACGGCTTCAGCTGGGAGATTCAAACATCCCATACACGGCTTCAGCTGTAGATTCAAACATTCCATACACGGCTTCAGCGAGAGAATCAAACATCCATACACGGCTTCAGCGGAGATTCAAACATCCATACACGGCTTTAGCTGGGAGATTCAAACATCCATACACGGCTTCAGCGGGAGATTCAAACATCCATACACAGCTCCAGCTGTAGATTCAAACATTCCATACACGGCTTCAGCTGTAGATTCAAACATCCCATACACGGCTTCAGCTGTAGATTCAAACATCCATACACGGCTTCAGCTGTAGATTCAAACATTCCCATACACGGCTTCAGCGGAAGATTCAAACATTCCATACACGGCTTCAGCTGTAGATTCAAACATCCATACACGGTTTCAGCTGTAGATTCAAACATTCCATACACGGCTTCAGCGAGAGATTCAAACATCCCATACACGGCTTCAGCCGGAGATTCAAACATCCCATACACAGCTCCAGCGGGAGATTCAAACATTCCATAAAACGGAACCGGCACATTTATTGCTCCATAGCGTGATCTGTTTAGCTCCACGAGTCTGTGGGCGGGCTTGAGGCGGCATTTCACCACATGATGACGTCAAGGGTTGGCATATTTTGAGATTGAGCGTTTTCTGGGCCTGGTGTCAATAAAAGCTTTTCTTTGACTTACAAGGAAGTTTTCAGCTCCGAAACTTACAGAATATTCTTATTCTTATATCATATTATCATATTTACTTTTTTCTATATCAAAGGCTGAAGGGAAAGTTGATTTCTCAATTCATCACCTCTTTAACAGTTTGAACCTGTTAAGTGTTACCATACAAAAAAAATAATAAAAAATATTTGTGTATTTTTACTATCAGACATTGTCCTTTTCATACTTTGCATGTTTTATTATTCAGATCTTTGGTTTGTAGAAATTATTTGTTTGTTTGTTCCTTCCATCAGTTTTAAGACAAAACAAATGATGCTGCCCTAGAAGTTTTATTTATATTTCTCAGATAAAAAAGGTTTTCATATTAAGATGTATCATTTAAGGTCGTTCTACAAAAAGTATCCATTAAAATTATTTGTTCAATAAATCATGGCAGCTTAGGGTTTTACATTACTTTATCACCTCAAAATCTAAGCAATTTCAACCAAGTTGATTCTACTAAAAAATGTATGGTAGCAAACTAACAACTGAACTTAAGTTTAAAGTTTAAGATATTAAACTTAAACTCAACCAGCCTTTTTGCAGCCTATTTTACACTCCTTAACATACTGTTTCCAAATCAAAAGATCTGTTCAAATATCATAACTGTACACAAAAACCATGTGCATTAATTCTGTGTTGACTAATATCACCATAAATCCAGAGGAAACCATCTTTGTTGGGGTTATGTAAATATGGCAGATAGACTTGCATAAGAGCTTGTTCTCCAGGTGCATTGCCGAAGGGAACGTACTCTGATGTTGTGACATTAGAACTTGTGGAAAATGCAAAAGACTCTCATGCAAAAGACTCAAAGTACAAATGAAGTTCAAATAATTTAACAAACAGAGCAATTCCAAGACGGTCCTCGCACCATTGGTGCCCGTGCCCTAATAACCCACTGTCAGAGAGCAATGATGAGAAAAGACAAAACCATTTCAATATCATTCAGATACTATTATAGTTTTTTATTAATATTGAATTGAATTGTTGCCTTGGCACGTTGACAGTTGTATATATTAAATTTTATTTCATTTTTTTTCAGTCTTTATTTTATTTAAAGCAACAAAACATTTTTTTATGGTTTTACTTTCAGTTAGCTATAATAAAAATATGAAGTTACCAGCTCTATTGTGTACTGTACCTGCAGGTCCGCAATCTCCGCACGCAGGACAGGGGCATCCTTGTCTGCCACCCAGATAAACAGGACGTCGCTTATCCCGGGGGGATGTCGGGCGAACTTTAGCACATAGACGAGTCTGACCGTCTGAATGAGCCAACAAGACGGGCTGGGAAGCGCTATCCAGGTATCCAGACACAGTGCAGGTAGCACTAGATAGGCTACATTGCCTTCTTGATGTCACGGGTCAGGTGTTTCTGGTCAGTGGCACGGTCTACACGTCACGCTCCAAGCCCAGAACCCAATCGTCTAGATGCGAGCGCTTGCGTCAAGGCAAGCATGGCAGTCAACTCGATTCAGCATGGGAAACCACAGCCGAAGAGGGAAGCTCAGCGTTCATCTTCCTCTCCAGAAGACAATAGCCCTCACTCAGATGCAGCTATTAGCACCTGCTCCTCATCTAGAGTGCCGAATGATGTGCTGCGTCACCCATGATAGGGACCCGCACTGTCATCTAGCAGCTCGACAGCACACGACCCGCTACAGGAGCAGGAGCAGTGTTGGGGGTAACGAGTTACAAAATAACGGATTACAGTAACGATATTACTTTTTTGGGTAACGAAGTCAAGTAACGCATTACAATAAAAACATTGGTAACTACACTACTTTAATAGACTATAGGAACGCGCTTTCATGCGTTAACAAAGCCGTGTTTGCCTGTGTGTGAAGATCTGTTTAAGTGCTGCGTGCACCATAGAGCAGTGTTTCCCAACCGAGGTGCAGTCAAGAGCAGGGGTGCCGTGTAAAAGTCCTCTACAAAGTAGCTCTTTGTAAACTTTGTTAAATGCACGTGAGAGCTGGAATATGTTGGAATATGACCAGTCATTTTCGCCGTCATCACCCGTGTGTAATGCCAGAAGACGCGCACTTTGAGATTTGTCTCCGACAGCGCACACACGTCTCACAGCACACACATTTTGAGTTCTCTTACAAGTCTTGCTCTTGGACGGACAAACTCACACAAAAAGTATGTCAACATGTCCATCTAGATGAGTATCCTAGCAGACATAGTCTGATATGCCGATATAAGTGAACTGTATACAGTCGAGAAATACGACGCATAACCTTGCATTAGGTCTTAAAGGGGCAGTGGCCTTTACTGCGGTCTGTTTAATGTCAAACAACAAAAGACAAGGACGTTACTCACTACTCTTAATTGAAAGCTTTTGTAAGTTTAATAGGATTAATCTTTAATGTATACAGTCAAATATGCAATGTATTTTAAATTTGATCAATTTCTGTACCTGAAAACTAATGTTAGACCTACCTGAAAAACCTGAAGAGCATTGTTTATTTTATTAGTATCTTTGCTCAATAGTATGTATGTGTGCTTCTGCTTGTATTTTAATTATTTATTTTAATTTTTCTTTGACAGTAGTCCTTTTTTCCCTGAATATTGCAAATACCAAACCGTACCGAAACTGTGATACAAACCGAACGGTGAGCAATCTGTACCGTTACACCCCTAGCCTAAAATATGTGAGAGGACATTTTCAAAACGGGGACTGTTAAAACCATAAAATTACCTTTATTTTTATATTTTTCATTGACCATTTTTTTGCCATTAATCTAATAAAAAGCTGGTTTTGTTCTCAGGAGAAGAGTTTTGTTCTTATGTTTCCCAAAGCCTGTGTTTTGAAACTTGTGTGTTGTTCCCATTTTAAAATGACCCCACCATAGCCTCCTTTATCCTGTTGTTTGTACATTTTACAGTACGGCATATTTCATTGTGCAAAAAGGGATATTGGTTCTTTCATAGGGTTTTACATGCCATCTTGTATACAGTGATTATTGGGCTATGATGTTTGTCTATTATATATCTACACGGTAAATTAAGAAATGGGACAGTAAAGTAGTAAGAAGTGAAGTTACTTTTCAAATACAGTAACTAGTAAAGTACAGGTCCTTCTAAAAAAATTAGCAGATTGTGATAAAAGTTCATTATTTTCCATAATGTAATGATAAAAATTAAACTTTCATATATTTTAGATTCATTGCAGCCTCAGGAATCTTTTGCAGGTGTTTAGAGTTAATTAGTTGATTCAGATGATTAGGTTAATAGCTCGTTTAGAGAACCGTCTCATGATATGCTAATTTTTGAGATAGGAATTTGGGGTTTTCATGAGCTGTATGCCAAAATCATCAGTATTAAAACAATAAAAGACCTGAAATATTTCAGTTGGTGTGCAATGAATCTAAAATATATGAAAGTTTAAATTTTATCATCACATTATGGAAAATAATGAACTTTTATCTCAATATGGTAATTTTTTGAGAAGGACCTGTAATCTCATTACAATTTACAGATGTAACTAGTAACTAATTACTTTTTTTGAGTAACTACCCCAACACTGAGCAGGAGGTCTGCGCGGACTGAACTGGTGAAAAAAAAAATTCAATTAAGTGCCATTTGCGCTACGTATCACGTACAGGTATGAAATTCGGTACACATGTAACAGCCCAATACCTACAAAAAAGTACCAAGTAGCAAAATCTGAAAACCAACAAATATTTAACAAATAATTTTCTCAGCAAAATCTTTGCAGTTTTTACCATTTCCAGACTTTGTACTTAACAAACTCCTCCTAGAGATTTAATCAGTGCACATCATATTTGGTCAGTCTAATCTAAAGGCCTTGGCAATGTTAAAATGTAAAGATCTTGAGTTTTCACTGAAGGGCGTGTTCGTGGCGGACTGGCAAAATCTGATGTTTCGCAATGAAACAGAAAGTTGTGACCTCACTTACTGGAAGTGATCACGCACCATATAATCTTAAGACATCAGTGTGTTGTCACGAGACGCAGGCTTTAATATGGATTTGTATGTGCATGTTTTTTTTTACACTTATAGATTTTGCTACCATTCACAAGCATTATACGACTGACAGACTGCAACAGTTGGAGTTAAAAAAAAATATTTGTGTTCAAATAAAAAAACAAAGTCACCTTTATCTTGAATGCCCTGGGGGTATGCAGATAAGCATACAATATTTTAAGGCAAGGGTCTCAAACTTGCAGCCCGCGGGATGATATTTTGATAATTTTTCAATCATTGATGAACATCGGATTCGTATTAGGAATGTTTTCAAAACTTCTACCACCGGATCCCTCCACTGGGAATTTAAATATTAACAGTGGATCTAAGTATTTATTCACAAATGAAGAATCTCGGGACTAATAATATATTTTATGCAAATTAATTCAAATATTGTTTGCAAATAGTCCCAAAAGGATTATTTTCCAACTAGAATTAGACCTAGAATTTCGTTCACTCTTCAGTTTCTTTATGCTTTATAAAAAAAAAAAAATTGGTCCTCCCCCAAATGTTCAAGACATGCTTACAGCCTTTCTATGAATTAGTCTATTATTTTAAATAAAATTAAAATCATTCATTATTTCATTGTTACATAATAATGTGTATTTAAAAAAACTGAATCGGCTCTTCAGATATGTAATGATAAAGTGATGTTGACTTTGCTATATTTCTTATGGCTGGGTGAGAAGCAAAATAATTTAGAAACTTCTGTACATGTTGTCAACACATCTAAAACACATTAAATTACATGCAGACATTTTTTGTAAAAAATTCAGCTTTACCATCACAGAAATATATTTTAAAATATATAAAAATAGAAATGATTTTTAAATTGTTATAATATTTTACAATATTACTGTTTTTTACTGTATTTTTTATCAAATAAATGCAGCCTTGGAGAGCAAAAGAGGCATATTGTAATGTAGACGCATGCATCTCCTGTAAAGCTGCTTTGAAACGATATGTATTGTGAAAAGCACTATACAAATAAATGTGAAGATATTTTGAACAGCACTGGACCCCAGTACATTTTCTTATATGGACAATATACACTTTTTTTTCAAAATATCTGCAATGTAAACTTATGTTTGGGTGTGACTGACTCATTTATCATACCTAAGAAATCCTTAGTAACATAAGAGACTTGAGCGTATTGTCCTATTCCAATCTAATCTAATATGATCTGTTATATCCAGTTGAGATCTGCTCTGGCTGACAGAGGATTCACAAATGTGGCACTGCGTTGGTCTCAAACCCCTGAAATGTGATCTTATGAATACTTAACTGCATGAATGTAAATGATTATATATATATATATATATAAAAAACGCAACAACTCTTCTTCTTCTTCATTATCTCTCTAGGTTTTATTATTATGTTTTACTGCCCTCTAGAGATCACAACATGGCACAAGGCAAAACATGATGCAATAAGCAAAAATGTTTCTTTTAACAGGTTGTGATAAAGAAACGTGACACCCTGGAAAGTATCTTTAAAACGAGTAACTATTGAAATGGTATATTTATTTACAATGTTAAGATAAGCACTTCTGCTGCCCTGTTTTACATAATTTAAATAAATTAACATTCTTACCCACGTGTAAAAAATCAATTAAAACATAATAATACTAACATACAGTAAGAAAAATAATTATTTGATCCCCTGCTGATTTTGTATGGTAGGTTAATTTTAATGGATAGAGACAGAATATTAACCAAAAAATCCAGAAAAAAACATTATAGAAAGGTTATAAATTGATTAGTATTTGATCCCCTACCAACCAGCAAGAATTCTGCCCTCTACAGATTGGTTATGTGCTCATGTGGAACACAGGTTAGCCCTGTCACTTTAAAAAAAGTACTCCTAATGTCAGCTCATACCTGTCCACAGAATCTGTATATTCTTTGAAAGAGAAAGTGCCCTTTTCGACGCGACTTCCACCGCGTTCTGAGCGCGATTTCTACCGAGGGGGACCGCGTCCTGATCTTGGAACCTCCACGTGTGGCTCCTGGATGGGACGCGGCAGGTTTGAATACCCTACCACCTCCGGTGGTGGGTACCAACACTTCTGCTAGGGCAGAGTCTACCACACGCCTATACGTTGAAGTGGAACCTCTTCGACACCTGGTGACCTTCTTGCCACGAAGACACCTGCAAGTTACCATGTAATGGTCAGTGACATCATCACTTTGTGGTATAATATCTATATCGGTTGGGTTGGTTCCATGTGATATAATTAAATCTATTGTGTGATTAAGACGATGAGTCGGACCAGTGACGTTTGCTTGACCCCAAAGGAGTTTAATAGATCTGTAAACGCAGCCACTAACGCATCATTTGTGTTATCTACGTGTATGTTAAAATCTCCAACAATTAATGCTTTATCGACATTGACCAATAGATCTGAGAGAAAGTCTGCAAACTCTTTTAGGAAATCAGCATAGGGCCCTGGAGGTTTATATACAGTAGCCAAGGCTAGAGATAATACGGTTTTCTTTCTTACATCTAAGAGTGTAACATTTAGCACTAGTACTTCAAACGAATTAAACCTGTGACCTGTTTTCTGAGTAACATTAAGAATATCTCTATAGATTGTTGCAACACCGCCTCGACCAATCAGACGGGCTCATGCTTATAACAGTATCCTGGTGGAGTAGACTCATTTAGACCGAAATAATCATTTGGCTTAAGCCAGGTTTCAGTAAGGCAAAGTACATCGAAACTATTATCTGTGACCATTTCATTTACAATAACCGCCTTAGGTGTGAGCGATCTAATGTTTAGAAGACCTAGTTTTAGAAATTGTTTTTGTTCACTAATATTGAGATTTTCTGGTTTAATCACAATTAGATTTTTCCTAGATCTTACAGTAGATTTATAGTTTGACCTCACTAAACGAGGAATAGACACAGTTTCTATATAATGTTCTACATTGGTACTTATGTCAATTAAGTTAGGACAGCAAAGACTGTGATTTGGACTTTGACTTACTAGTCATATGGTGGTGTGTAACGCCCTGGAGATGTTGTCCGACAGAAGAGCCTCCGATTCTGCTGGGGTGAAGGCCATCAGGACGGAAGAGCCTAGGTCGCTCCCAAAACAAATTCCAATTATTTACAAAGAGCAGCTTCTGTCTCACCAAGGTAAATATCAATGTTAGTATTTCTCATTCTTACCCAAGGAAAAAATGATTTCACTTTATTTTGATGGTCCCTTTAACATATTCTGTTGACTATAAGTAGTGTTGCACCTACATGTGCACTAAATATCATTAGTGTGTTAGTAGAGTATTGGTGGACTGGTAGGGTTAGGGTTAGAATAAGTTGACATGTAGTTGCAAAGTTACTAATAGTCAGTAGAATGTTCAAAAGGGACCATCAAAATAAAGTGTTACCAAAAAAATAAATAAATATCAATTGTTTAATAATGCATTTGATTTGAAACATTTCTGAAACTTGTCTGATTCCTGCCTCTTTGTATTTTTTCCATTTGACTTCCAAAAATGTTTTGGACATTAATTCCATTGAATCTCTGTATCTAGTTTGTTTCTGCTAACAGGTACTGTAAGGGCAGCATTTCCAAACACAGCTTTTGCATACAGCACAAACATAACAATGAGCAATTTGCAAATAAAAAGGATATAATTTGTTAAATATTTAAGTACTACTTCAGTCATTTATCTTTGTTGAATTCTCTGTTGGCCTGTTATGATTAAATGTGTAATTCAGTTCAATGAACTGTATTTGCGTTCTACTTGTTGAGTATAAAAATCACAAAGGCCTATATCAGAATTGACAGGAAATGTTTTGAGTTGCAAAAATATCAATGATTTGCCCAAACTTTGAATATCAGGTGGCTATTGTTTAATCCAATTCAAATGTATTTCTAGAACTTCAAGTCATGTCACCTTTATTTATATAGCGCTTTTTACAATGCCGATTGTTTCAAAGCAGCTTCACAGTGTTAAACAGGAAAATAATACGCCACTCTCGTCCCTCTCTGTTGCCAGCCTCCTCTCAGAGCAGACCCCAGTGGAACGCAAGGCGTCCTTCCCTGGTCTCCCTGTCAGGATGCAGCACCTGACCGTGCTCCCACACCGGGAAGCTACGCCTCCCATGTCTGGGCTTCAGCTTCCGAGACTGTCCCGCTGGGTTGCGAAGACCATCAGGCTCGGCTACGCGATTCAGTTTGCGCAGGCTCCTCCCCACTGCTCCCCAATGCCCCTGTCATGTGCGGAGATTGCCACTCTACTGGCGAAGGTTGCAATCGAGCCTGTCCCTCCAGCCGAAATTAAGTCTGGTTTCTACATCCCCTACTTCACTGTACCCAAGAAAACTGGTGGGTTACGACCAATCCTGGACCTGCACGTCCTGATATCCCTTTACAGGCTTCCGTTTGGGATGTTGACAGTCAAACGTCTTTTCGAATGCGTTTGTCCAGCAGATTGGTTTGCAGCCTACTTCCATGTCTCCATCCTTCCTCAACACAGACCGTTCCTATGGTTTGCTTTTGAGGGGCGGGCATGTCAGTATGCGGTCCTCTCATTCGGGCTAGCTCTGTCCCCTCGTGTCTTCAAAAGATAGCCGAGGCAGCCCTTGCACCACTCAGCCAGTACGGGGTTCGCATCCTGAACTACCTCAACGACTGGCTCATATTGAGTCACTCTCGATAGCAGGTGTGCAAACACTGAGATCTAATGCTCCAGCACTTAGCCCATCTGGGCCTTCGGGTACAGTTTGGCGACGCACATGTAGATCTGTTTGCCTCCCACAACTTTTCCCACTGCCACCTGTTTTATTCCCTGACCGAGGGTACGCTCGGCACGGATGCACTGGCGCACAGCTGACCGCGGGGCCTACACAAGTATGTGTTCCCCAGTGTGCCTTCTCTCATCAGGAGGACAAGGAGCAGGTCCTTCTTGTCGCCCCATATTGGCACGGCCGGACCTGGTTTCCAGAACTCTTACTCCTTGCGACAGCCCCTCCCTGGTGTGCACAAGGGGGACTCCTGCCCTTTGAAGGAGAGAGTGCCCTTTTCGACGCGACTTCCACCGCGTTCTGAGCGCGATTTCTACCGAGGGGGACCGCGTCCTGATCTTGGAACCTCCACGTGTGGCTCCTGGATGGGACGCGGCAGGTTTGAATACCCTACCACCTCCGGTGGTGGCTACCAACACTTCTGCTAGGGCAGAGTCTACCACACGCCTATACGTTGAAGTGGAACCTCTTCGTCACCTGGTGACCTTCTTGCCACGAAGACACCTGGAAATGCCCGATTGGGTCCGTGCTCATATTTCTCCAAGAAGGGTTTTATCGAAGGCTGTCTCCTTCCACCCTTAAAGTATTTGTGGACGCAATATCTGCCCACCACAACCTCTTGGAAAACAAAAAGGTAGGTCAGCACAACCTGGTCATCAGGTTCCTGAGGGGAGCTAGGAGACTAAATCCTCCTCGTGCTCCTCTCGTGCCCTCTTAGGACCTCTCAGTAGTCTTAGATGCTCTGCAGAGGGCTCCCTTTGAGCCATTGTAGTCAGTTGATCTTAAGTTGTTGTCAATTGAGACAGCGCTCCTGATCGCTTTGGCCTCCATCAAGTGGATAGGGAACCTGCAGGCATTTTCGGTTGATGACGCGTGTCTGGGATCCGGGCCGGCTAATTCTCAGGTGATCCTGAGACCCCGGCTTGGATATGTGCCCAAGGTTCCCACCACTCCATTAGAGACCAGGTGGTGAACCTGCAAGCGCTGCCTTTGGAGGAGGCAGACCCAGCAGACCCAGATTCTACGAGCTCAGAGTGAAGCCTGAATCCGATTATGTACTCACCTCTACTAGTGGCCGGTAATGGATTAAGCTCAGGTGTCTTCGCTTGCTCGCCATTCCATACGAATGGATAAGTGTGATATATTCCTCAGGTGAGCTTCCCGGAAACCCTGAGCTCTTCCAGCACTGTCGACGCCGACACCAGTAAATCTGCCCTCTCGAGCCCAGACCCTCGTGTCCGGCCAGGTGCCTCCATGTGCATGGTTCCCCCTTTGGGCGACCCCCACATGTGTATTTCCACCGTAAGCCTCCTTGAGCAGGTGTCTTTCCCTTGGAATGCCTTGCCACCCCTGGGGTTAAAAATCCACCTTCGGCTGGTACCCCAGATTTCTTCCATATGTAGCCCTCAGTGGGTCATATGTGTATCCAAAGTCCTCCCCACAGGTAGGCATCTTGGTTTATACTTCCACCTGGAATATGCTTCCCAGTGTAACCTTGGTATTCCTGTGATAAGTGGGATTTCTTCGTGCATACTAGTCTTACGACAGGGAACTCGCACTTACACAGGGCACTGGAAGACTGCCAAGTGGCATGATTATATTGGGACCCCCATTCGTTAGTCACTGAAGTTACTCGGAGTGTCTCAGTTACGTATGTAACCCTCGTTCCCTGAGGAGGGAACAGAGACGTAGTGTCCCTCTGCCACATCCGCTATTCCGCTAAAACTGCCGGGAACATAATGTGATGTTGCCAGCATACTTCCAAAATTTACATCACAATTGTAAAACCTCCTCTCCTTTGTTTGCTTCAGTTAAATACAGCAACCTAGAGTTGATCTTCACACACACAGTCAAATCTACACTGCATCAAAAATGTAATAATACAAGTTTATTTAAGTATTTACATCTAGACTGTATTACAAGTGTGAATTTCATCCAGTTGTTTTTCTTTTTCTTTGGATTTACTAAATCTTAGTTATCATTTGTCTCACCAAGGTAAATATCAATGTTAGTATTTCTCATTCTTACCCAAGGAAAAAATGGTTTCACTTTATTTTGATGGTCCCTTTAACATATTCTGTTGACTATAAGTAGTGTTGCACCTACATGTCTACTAAATATCATTAGTGTGTTAGTAGAGTATTAGTGGACTGGTAGGGTTAAGGTTAGAATAAGTTGACATGTAGTTGCAAAGTTACTAATAGTCAGTAGAATGCAAAAGGGACCATCAAAATAAAGTGTTACCAAAAAAATAAATAAATATCAATTGTTTAATAATGCATTTGATTTGAAACATTTCTGAAACTTGTCTGATTCCTGCCTCTTTGTATTTTGTCCATTTGACTTCCAAAAATGTTTTGGACATTAATTCCATTGAATCTCTGTATCTAGTTTGTTTCTGCTAACAGGTAATGTAAGGGCAGAATTTCTAAACACAGCTTTTGCATACAGCACAAACATAACAATGAGCAATTTGCAAATAAAAAGGATATAATTTGTTAAATATTTAAGTACTACTTCAGTCATTTATCTTTGTTGAATTCTCTGTTGGCCTGTTATGATTAAATGTATAATTCAGTTCAATGAACTGTATTTGAGTTCTACTTGTTGAGTATAAAAATCACATAGGCCTAGATCAGAATTGACAGGAAATGTTTTGAATATCAATGACTTGCCCGAACTTTGAATATCAGGTGGCTATTGTTTAATTCAATTCAAATTTATTTCTAGAACTTCAAGTCATGTCACCTTTATTTACATAGCGCTTTACAATGCCGATTGTTTCAAAGCAGCTTCACAGTGTTAAACAGGAAAATAATACAACATAATTTGATGCGGGAGAAAACAGTGATGTCATCAGTTCAATTATCATATAGTGTCAATGTCTCACAATTTTGCATGGTTGCAAAGCATCTTTACAAAACATATAGAAAGTCGTTACAAAAGTAAATATATGTCATTATGACAAATAAAGAAAACAACATAAAGTCAACAAAATTTTTTTTATACAAACCAGTATATTTAATACAACTTTAGTTGAACTTTAGCACTGTACAACTTAAATGCATTTAGTACACAATTAGTTGTTCCAATTGAACAGACTTTAAGTATAACAAGTTATATTGTGTCACAAATACATTTATTTATATTAAAGTACATACAAATAAATTGTGCATAATATACTATTTTTTTACTTGTTACGGACTATTTTGATATTATTAATCACTAAAGACATTCATCTTATAGCTTGTTAGCTTGTTTATACACAGATTAAGATTTGAAAGATGATTTATTTGAAAAATAATAATGTTTTTTGTTTGAGAAATGTTCCAACTCCAGTCAATGAGAAAGAGAGAGAAATATGGGAACAGAGGAGGAGAAATATGGGAACAGAGGAGGAGAAATATGGGAACATAGGAGGAGAAATATGGGAACAGACGAGGGAAATATGGGAACAGACGAGGGGAAATATGGGAACAGAGGAGGAGAAATATGGGAACAGACGAGGGGAAATATGGGAACAGAGGAGGAGAAATATGGGAATGGAGGAGGAGAAATATGATCATGTGACACGACTGACTGAAGTCTCACAGGTGTGTAAAGCTGAACTTTTGCATCATTCTATCATCTCTCTCTTTCTCTCTCTCTCTCTCACTCTCTCAGAGGAACAACTTTCATTCAGTGCTCAAATACAATCAGAAAGGATTGAGAAGTGAACATGAGGGTTTTCTTCAGGACTCTGTCACTTTTACTGGGTAAGTGTTATGTAAAAACATATTTTCTAATATCTTAGGCGTTTCTGAAAGATGAGGCTGGAGACATAGATCACTTAGGTTGGGTTACACCAACAAATATTAATTGTAATTAATCAAGATTAAATCAAGGTGTATCTAATAATTCTGTTGCACCAAACTTTAAACCTTGTTTAAAAAATAAGCAGGTTTACATTTAAACCATAATTTTGATCCTGGATTTAATTTATATTTAATATAGAGTAACATTAATCCTGTTGCTCCATAACTTTAAACTTTAAATTTTAAACTTGCATGTGAGGAGGTTTAAATAAAATAAAGTGCACCTAAAATTAAAATATGTGGCTGATTGAACAAAGATAAAGTGATTGGTGATTGGCAAATTTTTGAGATAGGAATTTGGGTTTTCATGAGCTGTATGCCAAAATCATCAGTATTAAAACAATAAAAGACCTGAAATATTTCAGTTTGTATGCAATGAATCTAAAATATATGAAATTTTAATTTTCATCATTACATTATGGAAAATAATGAACTTTTATCACAATATGCTAATTTATTTAGAAGGACCTGTAGTTGAAATTTAGGAGTTTGTTTATTAAGTGAGCAGGGCAACCACCCAGTAGAGCATTACAATAATCTAGCCTTGAACTCATGAACACATGAACTAACTGTTCCACATTTTGCATTGAGAGCATGTGCCGTAATTTAGATATATTTTTAAGATGGTAGAATGCAGTTTTTCAGATGCTAGAAACATGGCTTTCAAACGAGAGATTGGTATCAAAGAGCACACCCAGGTTCCTCACTGACGACGAGGACTTGACAGAGCAGCCATCGAGGGTTAGACAGTATTCTAGGGCACTTTTGAATTGTTTGCATATTTTGTTCTGTACTTTTTCTGTTTATTACTGTGAAGCTGCTTTGAAACAATCAGTATTGTATATAAAGTGCTAAATAAATGAAGGTGACTTGATTTTACTTAAATTTAAGTCTACTAATACTGCCTATCATTCTGTGTTTCTCAATTTAAGGGATTTTCTCAGTTCAAATTGAGGCAGATGAAAAAGAAGGTGAGATTTCATGAATTAAACACTATTACATCCCATAAATCAAAATGCATTGCTCAGTGGTTGATTTTCCTAAGCTCATGAGACTTTGTTTTGTTTCTCATATATCTCTCATTTCAGTATCAACAGAGTTTCAGATGTTTCTCGTAAAATTAATTAGGAGAAATAAGAGTAGACACGACTGAGACATGAGAAATATTCTAGAGAAAAGGAGTTGAAACTGAGAATGTAGTGGAAGAAACATACAACATCTCTTTCAAGACTCCATGATAGGAATATTTTATTGCTCAGAGGTGGCTGTTTTTAAGCTCATGATACTTAGTTGTGATTCTCATTAATCTCTCACTGTAGAATAAACAGCTGGGACTTGAACTTGTGCTGTCTGAGGTGCTGCTGTGCCTCGATGTTGATGTGCTGTCCACACGGCTATGGCTCTGACAGAGCTTTCCCTAGGCTCGGGATACTAAGGGCTTATTATCTCTTATATGTCTCATTTAGGTATCAGCTTTGCCTTCTGGTGCCAGTTGCATAAACTTAGTCAAAGTAGTTCTTAAGCTACTATGCAACTATGCTAAGTAGAAGTTAACCAAAGGGCAATCCGTCTTTCTTTTCCAATTAAAATTAAACTACCTTTTTATGTAACTGACTTAAATAAGTTATTACCAGGCTTGGGGGAAAAATAATTAATGACTAACTTTTAAGAGTAGTCTAGGAAGCTTTTCAACCAACCCCAGATGTCTTAAATTTTATTTCAGGCGAAACTTGTTACATTTTACATTTTTAGTAATATTGTGAATACTGAAACTATCATTCAAATATCATTATGTGTTACAGAATAACAAGGGTTACTCATTTACATTTATCTTCAATGCCCAGAAATGAATATGCAGTGCTTATTCCAAACAAGGATTAGACAAGCGTACGGTGTTGAGTCGAGATAAATTCTTTCTTTATAACAAATGTAATACTGTAGTGTACCAGTGCTTCATGGTTGCTGCTTAACCTTTCTGTTCCTCTTTAACATTGCAAAGTTTGTCTTGTAAAGCCCATTTTGCATGCATGGAAACACAGGTTGTTTTGTTCATTGTGCAACAGAGCAATGCATGTATTGTGCTTGATTGACATGGTGTGGATGAATCACATATAAGCTATTCAACTGTTTCTGTGAGACATAAATGAGGTTACATTAACATTAAATGGAGACTTTTCTTGAGTCTCCTGTTTCTCAGACTTGTCTCTCCAGTGTCTTCTCTGAAGTTTCATAAGAGATCTCAATAACATCACACACTGTGCTCAGACTCTTCTCCTTAGCGAGTAACACTGAAGCTCTCACATTTGTCTCCTCTAAAGTTTAGAAGAGATCTCACAACATGACAAATGTGAAAGCTTCAGTGTTTCTAGCTAAGGAGAATATTCTGAGCACAGTGTGTGATGTTATTGATATCTTTTATGAAACTTTAGAGGTGACAAAAGTGAGAGTTCCAGAGACTCTAGCTGAGGAGACACATCTGAGCACAGTGTGTGATGTTCTTGAGATCTCTAAAACTTAAAGGAGAACATTGTGAGAGTGTTAGAGTTTTTGTCTCAGGAGACAAGCATGAGAAACAGGAGACTTAAACAAGTCTCCATTTGATCTTAAACTAACCTCATCAAGAGATCTCACTTTGGATTTTTCTTTTCTATGGGATCTTTTGTTAGTTAGTTTGTGCCGCTGTGCAACATTTTAGGGCTCTACAATTTCATCAAAACGCGGATTCATTCAGAAAGGAAACACTGCTGTGTTGCTCGGAGAAGAACAACAGATCTGTTCTGGTTTTAATATCTTTATCTTATTTTCAGCCTATATGTATATTCTCTCATCACTGATGAACTCTCGTCTCGAGATGAATCAGATGCTCTTGGAGCAACTTATTATCAAAAAAGTTTTCAGTAGTGTCTTACACACCCCAGAGGACCCCAGTCTCCTCAGCAAATGGAGTGTGTATGTTTCTCAATGTCCAGCCCCTGAATGTTTACCGGTACAGTATATGAAGGACACATAATGAAAACACATTTCCATTGCAAAGGAAATTTGAATAATAACAGATTTAAAGATGAAAAAAAGTAGGTACAGGATAATTTAATCATTACAAACAAAGCAGCAGTTTTAGTGACTATATGGATATTTAGGATGTATTATTTATTTTACAAAGTATGATAGATGCCAGTTTGAAAAATGTAAATAAGCATTCCTGAATGAAGCATGAAGCATTGCGTGTTTTTCAATTCCTTCCATTCAAGTCAACAGAGAAATCACAAAAAAGTTTGCAACTGGGCTGCAAGATGTGTAAAAAAAGAGATTGTGATTTAGTCCTGCAGATGTTGCTTGTGTATGGGAGTGTTTATGAAATATTGAATATCCACCCATCTACTGTAACAACACCTCGACGACTCACGATCATCGGCTGTGAACTTATTTCAACCTGTTTGAAATCTGTGAAAGCATGTCAAAAAAAAGCAGAACAGGAGATAAAAAAATAATAATGGTGACTTTAAAAACAATAATAAAACATCCACATATAAACCTCTGTTAATTCTCAGTAATGCTTGATGTATTCTATGGCATGTTGTCATAGTGTTTGCTAAATGATGACATGTAAATGTAAAACCCTCTAAACCTGTAAGTCAGTTTCATTTGTTTAGAACTTTTCACAATTCACATTGTACCGGTACCGATTAAAATGTGAACGGTACCCAACCCTACTCAGGATGTAACTTCACAATTCACATTGTTTTTTCCCTTGAACACATTCCAGTGAACGCAGCAGGATGGGGCACAGCCAGCCAGTCGACGGTAAGTTATGGCTGGAATGCCCCAAACGCTCTGGATATGGATCCCTCCACCTGCACACATACACAACAACAAACCAACCCGTGGTGGAAGCTGGATCTGCTGAAGGTGTACTGTGTGAACAGAGTGGTCATCACTAACAGAGACATCTACAGCGAGATGATAAACGGGGCAGAGATTCGGATTGGAAACGATTCTTCAGATGTTTTCAGTAACCCCATGTGAGTCTCTCTCATATATTCTTATTTACAGAAATGCTGTCCAGTTGGCTGGTAACTTTTTACATTCTTATTAAGTGTGTGTGTGTGTGTGTCCAGAAATGGGATGATAGTTTCATTCTTACATCGGCTATATAACACAATATTTTGTAGTGCAGAGATTCTTTATGTTATTGAATAAATATATAGATCCGCTGTGTATAGTTTATTTATTTTCTCATTAAAACCAAAGATGTTAATCAGTGATTGCATATCAAGAACAGGGACACATTATGGTGCATTTCTGAACAATTAATTTACATGACTCATAAGTGTCTTTTTTTGGAGAATTGGACTGCACTAACACTTTTTTTTCTTTATTTACGAAAAAGATAGCGGATCATAACTCATTTGTTTGTTCTTGTTCACTTTCTTTGTATCCAGCACGTGAGGAAAACAACTCAGCCGTTTCTTGCCATTATTTCGCAGTACAGGGTCTTTTATTTAATACAGATCGCGGACACAGAAGAGTCATATTAATAATGTGCAAAATCAACTCTCACTTTTATCTCTCTCCAGATGTGCTGTGATTTCTAGTATTCCAGCAGGAGCTTCCAACAGCTACTTGTGTAATTGGATGGAGGGACAATATGTATTTGTAATTATTCCTGGAACTTCTAAGGTTCTTACTCTGTGAGGTGAAAGTATTTGTGGTTTATCCAGGTAATGCATAACGTAATTCAGTGGTTTTAATATAGTTATAGAGTGTAGTTCTAGTCTAGATCCAGACAGATCTGGTAGAAGTGCATTCCTAAAATGAAGTAAACATTTGTAAAATTAAATATTTCTCAATATTTTACAGGTAATTTGGCAGCAGGAGGAAGCGTCATACAGTCATCAACAGCCGCCGGCTGGATCGCTGAACAGGCCATTGATTTCAAGCCAGGTTTCACACAACCATCATTAGCGTGCTCATCAACCACTTATCAGACTAACCCATGGTGGAGGCTGGATCTGCGTCATATTTACAGAGTTAATCGAGTGGTCATCACTAACAGAAACGACTGCTGTCCAGAACGAATAAATGGAGTAGAGATTCGCATCGGAAACTCTTTGGAGAACAACGGCAACAACAATCCTGTGTGAGACCCTCTTTCAATGGCTTAATATCCATAGAAATCCCTGATTCCTCAAGGCTGAAAACACAAGTGCAGAAAGAATAAAGTCTAAATGAAGTTTTCTCTGTCTCTCTGTAGATGTGCTGTGATTTCTAGTATTCCAGCTGGTGTTTCGTCCACCTACACTTGTAACGATATGGAGGGTCGATATGTGAATCTGATCATTCCTGGAGATTCAAAGGCTCTCTCTCTGTGTGAGGTGGAGGTCTATGGAGAAGGTCTGATCAAACAAACTATGTTGAAATATGGCCATTTATTATTGATTTCTTTATTGATTATATATGTTCTCAGTCGCTGAGACACTAAACCATGTTCACCCTTACTGCAAGTGAACCTGTATTTAATGTCATCTGGGTCATATTTTGTTTTACTTTGTTGATGATTTTTTTTAGGATCTGCCCATCTTTTTAATCTTATGCCTAGCTCACACTACCCGATTTGGGTAGTGTGTGACACGCGAGTGACAAACACGCAGTGTGAATGATCGCTATATATCTGGACCTGTCGCGATTCATAATCCTGCTGTGTGAAATGAGTTCTGACTGAAAATAACAACAATAAGCTAAGATACAGGCCAGTGGGAGGTTCAGGGAGGAGTTATAGACCAGAATATCAGTATTTTAATAGATATATTTACAATTATATCCAACAGAAACAGACATTTTCACGCCCATCCGCAGCAGCAGAACATTGCAAAATGATTTATTTAACTCAAACTCACTTTGCAGTCATTGCTCCCTGTGTCTCTCCAACAATTTCCTCCGTCATAATCTTTTTTATTTTTCTCCTTTTCGCTGCAAATCTGCACACAGAAAATTTGAAGAGCAAACTTTCTGCAGTTTATCATTTTTATATCAGTTCCAGTCTCGCGTGAGAACTCCAGTCTGACGCACGTGTGATCTCACGTTGTTTACTTGTCACATCGCACGTGGGTTTGGTTGGGAACGCTGGGAAACGAGTTTGCGCACCGGAGAGAGAGAGAGTTGTTGGCGATTCTTCCTCTTGTTCAGTCATGCGGTGTGAAACCCCCTGTCGCCGATCCATCGGTCAGTGTGAACACAGCAGAGACTGAATGCTACCCCAGATAGTCATGCAGTGTGAAAAGAGTAGTTTGAAAATCGTGCAGTCTGAACTCGGCATTAAGTGACAGATGAATTTGTAGAAGTGACAGAATACTGTAGATTTTATAGACACACAGACTTTGATGCCAAAAGGGAAAGATGCAATGACGTATTTTGGAATCTTAAAACTGCATGATTGTATTATCATTGTTTTCCTCTGCTGTCTGACCCAGCATACCCACTGATCTAAACGATAGAGAGTGACATTGTGTGTGTTTCAGGTCCTTGTTTAAAGCAAACGTTTGTGAAGCTCAAACTGAAGTCCAGCGTGAGTCTGTCTGATGCCGCAGCGAGAGCCCGGCTCCTGACGCAGGTGAGAGAGAGAGAGAGAGAGAGAGAGAGAGAGAGAGAGAGAGAGAGAGAGAGAGAGAGAGAGAGAGCGAGAGAAACACACAGAAATCTGAGCGCATTCAAAGAGGTTTTAAGAGATATGCTTGTTTCAGCTGGAATCTGTTCTGGCGGGAAGAGGGATTTCAAACGTAACACTGCGCTGGTCTCAACTGCCCGAACAGGAAGTGATGCGGAAGGAAGCTGCGCCTGGTGAGTGTGTTCATACAAGAAACACTGGAAAACTGAACAAGAATGCTGATTCATTCAAATAAATGCGCATACTACAAATGAAACAATATCTTTGATATAATGAACTTTTTTTTTTACAGCTCAATGTGGTCAAAGGAGGAAGTGATGACGGGAAAACTTTTGGATCAGTTCTTCAGTTACATTACTTGTATATTCTCTGTTTCTCAATGTTGATCATCATAAAGTTGTATGTGAAAATTTTAACTATGGATTCCAGAAAATGCTCAAACTCTGAAGTTGCTTTAAAGAAATGTGTATTGCATAAAGTGCTATAATTAAACTTAAACTTAATTTGACAATTTAAAGCAGTGGTATTTTATTATCATTAATATACTATTATAGTTTTTAACATTTTGAGTTTGTTCTTATTTTTATAAATAATTTTGTTGCTCGTTTTCAAATTTTTATTACTGGTAGTTAAAGAAGTCTTTATAGTTTCGTTTTAGTTTGAGTTTGTTAGTTATCTTAGTGCTTAAACTAAACAAAAATGAGAAATGTTGACAGTGCATTGAGTAGGATTATCCATAAATAAAGCCCATCAGATTAACACAACTCCACATTCCACAGATCAGGGAGATTCCCCATCGAGCCATTACAACTAGGGTTTGTGACAGAGCTGACCAATAAAGAAGACCATCATTTATTTCACAAACTTAAACCCTCTGTTAGATCAAATGGCCAAGTAACAGCTTAAATGGTTAGTTCACCCAAAAATGTAAATTCTGTCATTAATTCCTCAACCTCATGTCGTTCGTCACCCATAAGACCTCCGGTCATCTTTGGAACACAAATTAAGATATTTCTGTTGAAATCCGATGGTTTAGAAAGGCCTCCATTGAAACCAATGTAATTTCCTCTCTCAAGACCCATAAAAGGCACTAAAGACGTCGTTACAAAGTCCACCTCACTAGAGTGGCTCTACAATTATTTTTTGAGGCGAGAGGAATAGTTTTTATGCGCAAAAAAACGGAGTAACGACTTATATAGTGATGGAAAAACACTGCTTCCTAAAGCTTCAGAGCGTTATGAATCATGGTTCGGATGGTTCGGATCGTGTGTCAAACCGCCTGTTAGTGTTACGAGCTCCACAAACACAGCCTTCTAACATACAGAGCGACACCTGGTACGTGTCGCCCGGAGTCCCGTCTCCAGCTCCCACAATCACCACAATACCACCAGTTGGGTCAGAGAGGAAGTTTTGTTTATTTCCTAAAGGAACAACCTAAAAGACTTCAGTGGGTCGGCCAAAATAACAAACAAAAGAGGGGGCTCTACCTATCTTTTTTAAAGGTCTTCCCTGGAAAAGAGATAACAAGACAAACACATACGTCTTACCTCCCTGCTAATGGAAAAAACAGGAGAAAATAGTAATTAACCAAAAAGACGGCCTCCCACTTACAAAAGATCTGCATGGGAAAGGACAATTCACATTTACCGGCCTATACCGCTAACAATTGGTAATCCCCACTAGGATTTTACTCTAAAGGGCAGTCCAGCAGCTTTACACACACATGGCTGGTGCACAACAACAAGAAGCAGGAGAGGGGAACTCCTCGAGCAGTCTTCCTTCCAGGCTTTTATCCACCGAACGATTCCCGGCTCCACCCACATAAACAGCTGCACCTGTTCACAAGAATCAGCACGGAGCAACAGAGGGAGAGCGACAGAGAAAGAGAGAGAGAGCATATAACACAGCTTTTGCTCCACACACCGCAACGTTACCAAAACACAAATAAACACTCAGTGTCGAATAAGAAACGTAACACTGCCAAACTGCTGAAATCACGTGACTTTGGCGATCCGAACTGCTGATCCGATGCACTGATTCATAACGCTCTGAAGCTTCAGGAAGCAGTGCTTTAAAATTGGCCATCACTATATAAGTTGTTATTTCGTTGTTTTAGCGCACAAAAACTATTCTCGCTATTTCATAAAATGATTGTAGAGCCACTCTAGTCAGATGGACTTTGTAACGACGTCTTTAGTGCCTTTTATGGGTCTTGAGAGAGGAAATGACATTGGTGTCAATGGAGGCCTTTCTGAGCCATCGGATTTCAACAGAAATATTTTCATTTGTGTTCAGATGATGAACAAAGGTCTTACGGGTGTCGAACAACATGAGGGTGAGGAATTAATGACAGAATTTTAATTTTTGGGTGAACTAACCCTTTAATGCATAAATCCTTGGCCATATCAGGAAACAGAGACTCGTGAAGGTAGTACCAATGGTGGGGGCATACATGTCCCACCCGCAAATTGCACCTATGCTTTCAGGTAAAGTAACCGACGGACTAAATATTCAGGTCATTTCAATCTTATTTTCTTTGATCATTTTGAAAAAATAAAATCGTAGAACACACCTTGTAAAAGCACCACATCTCAGTCACAAACATGCCCAGTCACTGTCACTGTCAACATAACCCAAAAGTGTAGCTAAAACCTGTCCACATACAAAACATGAGCAGCGGTTACAACACACGTTAGACTCTTTATTTCCACTTTTGGTATAGATTTTCTGAATTTTTATTGAAAATACACGCCTTTCCGATCTAGTATGTGATGGGAAAAGGAAGTACAGCGAGTTAGGCAAAAGGCAGATACGATCTCAGGTTGAATTGCATCAAAACTTAATGCCACACTCCTTACCCTTACACTTTCACTACTGACAGTGACCACTACTGACTATTTCTTACCACAAAGACGCCAGTAGGAGTTCTAGGCCTTTGACTTTTAAACAGATATATGTTCAGGTTATTTACAGTGAGTCAAAGTTAACCAGGTTAATATAATGACAGGACTGAAGACGTTTATCATATGTGATGCAATTTAAAATGTTTCTTACATTTCATTATTTGGTTTGAATTACATACAATGTCAGAAGCATCATACCCATTCGACAAGTGGATTTTGAATTTGTATCTCTTGTGGAGAGAGTTTTATTTTATAAATGTGGCAGTTTGCAATTTTAGATTAAATCCGCCCACGCCACCCGGAAATGGTCCGGAAACCCCCAGATAATTCAGGTACACAAAGCACGCAGATACGTAGTTCTTAAACAAGTAATCCAAATCAAGAAATCAATTCAACACAAAATGAAAAGAAAATACAAAACCCAAATCAAACATTCATAATAACATACAGGTATAAGGGTGACACTTATACCTCCTATATGACTTATATGACAGGGTCAAGGAGCACTATAAAAGCACCAATTTAGATGTATCCTGGCAGGCTGTACACACGATGCATGTTGATCAATTTGAAGTCGTCCTTCACCAGATGGAGACCATCATGCTGTTGGGTTAGAATTTGCATACAAGTTCACAGAAAAGGCATGGCCCGAACAAGAGACTGGAGGATGGTCGAACACAGCGTCTTGCAAGTGAAACACCAACCAATCCATCCAGAATCATTCAGTATCCCACGCAGATAAGGGTTCCAGAAAGTTGCACCAGCCAGAGTCCTCAAAGCCTGCTGCAACACCTCCCCGCCTTGTACCACTATTAAAATATAACATTAGCTTTAGGAGGTGATCGTTGTTAGCTTAGGCATAAAGAAAATGCATCACTTACCTGCGATAACTAACTCACACCGCCGCCTCCTCAGCCACACTGTACGTCAAACAAGTTCCAAATTACCCTTCCTGACGCAAAACATTCAGAATGCATTTACCACCAGTAGCTCTTACCTCCTAAACCCAAACACGCCCCAGAAATGATGTCCCAGACTCGGAATAACACGCTCCCTAGATGTCCATCTTTCGATCTCTTTACCGTATATACCCTGTGGCATCATAAGAGGGCGTGTTTTAGAAGGCAGATACATTGCTCTAAGATGGCTGGAGCAAGAGGGCATCTTGTAAGAACTACACTTCCCAGGTTACCCCACATGGACACTAGGAGGCACGAGGGCTGCCTGTGAAGGACTACAAAACCCAGGCTGCCGGAGAGAGCAGGTGTAGTTAATCAGACCAGGAACAGGATATAACTGGAGATGTGTGGTTGTGAGAGGGTGTCTGATTGTGAGCCAAGGAAAGATTAAGTTGGGTGTTGTGAGCTGTAGATATTTAAGTTGATACTGTTTTGTTGAACGATTAAAAAATACACACCTGCATCCTGAAGAGACTGTTGGAGTGGTGTTTTCTGGGCAACTACACAAGTCAAAGATCCTGAACCTCTCATGGTGCCACATATGGTGGAGAATGCGGCACTCGTGAATGACTGCTGATGTTCCAGAGGGAAGTGGAGGACCTCACCGGCCTGTTTTCTAAGCTAAGTACCGAGTCAATTGATGTCAAAATGGAAGACTTACTGAAAACAATGATAGAAAGTAGTAAAATCCAGCACCAAATCCAAGCGGCTTTACTGGAGGAACAAAAGAGGGCTAATAACCTTAAAGTTAAAGAATTGGAACTGAAACGAGCCCAAGATGTTAGCAGGACACGGGCTAGTGACTTTATTCCTAAAATGGGAGAGAAGGATGATGTGGAAGCTTACCTGCATGCCTTTGAAAGCACTGCTCTTAGAGAAAAGTGGCCAAAGATCAATGGGCCAAAATATTGGCACCATTTTTATCTGGAGAGTCACAGAAGGCATTCCTAGATCTAGACCCTACACTGGCCAATAGTTATGACTCCTTAAAGAAAGAAATATTAAGTCGTAGTGGCCTTACAGAGTTTGGGAGGGCACAAAGGTTCCATGCATGGTGCTTCAAGAAGGAACAGCCACCCTGCATACAGATGCATGAGTTAATGCGCCTTGCTAAGAAGTGGTTAGAGCCCGATAGGCGCTCTGCATCAGAGGTTATTGATTCCTTGGTGTCGGACAGGTTTGTGAGAGCCCTACCCCTTGAAGCCAAACGATTTGTCTGTCAGAATAACCCAAGTTCACCCCAAGAAATGATAGAAGCTGTCGAAAGATTCCAAGCCAGTGCAGACATGCTGACCACACGGTTCCCAATCAGTGCACAGCCCCAACAAAAGTTGTCCCCTAGAGCCCTAACCCCAGGTGGGCTAGTCCACAGGGAGAAGGCCCAGCCAGCAAGAGTCCCCAGTTGAAAGCACGTATAAACTGAGAACGTGTTACAAGTGTGGGGAAGTAGGACACATTTCGTGGCACTGTAATCAGGCAGATGAGCCTATGCCAACAGCAGAGAGTTCAAGTGGCTTGAGAAATAACCTCTTTGCTGCCTTATTGGGGACCTCTGCGTTCCAAGCCATGACATGCCCGGTATCAGTCAATAGCCAAGATGTAGAGGCATTATTAGACTCTGGAAGCATGATTACCCTGGTTCACAAATCATTGGTCAACCCAAAGCAAGTCTCACCAGAAAACCCAGTTCCAGTGTGTGCATGGGGACACTTGCACATACCCCACATCTGCAGTAACACTAGTCACCACTAAAGGGAAGTATGAAATTCGAGCTGGGGTGGTGGATTCCCTGCCGGTACAGGTACTGATTGGTCGAGATTGCCCTGTGTTTCACATGTTGTGGCAAGAGGTACAAACAAGGAGAACAAGAGAACCACAGCGGCTCCGGGGTAAAAGTAGACAAAAGATAATGAATCATGTAAATCAAAATGTGCAAAGTCTAATGCATCATTGCCTTCCAGTGCAAACATGGACGGATGGGGGAGACAACCAGGAAGAGACGGAGTCTGCTTCAGAACAAGCAGATGAGCCACCACAACAGCCCATCACCCAGAGGAGGGTACAGATACAGTCTGAGGAGCTGAGATCAACCCAAGGAACTGAGAGCGGTCCAGAAGTGCCAGGGCGTCAGATGCTAACAGGCCAGTATGGAACAGCCCAACTAAATGACCCTACGTTCATTAATGCTTTAAAAACGTGAGAGTAGTGGATGGGGTAGCTACAAGTGGTCTCCCAATAGCCTACCCTTATTTTGCAATCAAGAAAGGGTTGCTCTACCAAATAAAGAAAGAAGGAGATGAGACGATAGAACAGTTGCTTGTGCCTCAAACCCATAGGGCCACAGTACTGCAATTAGCCCACACTCATCTGCTTGGGGCACATTTAGGGGTGGAAAAGACCAAAGAAAGAGTGTTAAAACGGTTCTTTTGGCCTGGTGTGCATAAGGAAGTAGAGAATTACTGCCGTAGTTGTCCGGAGTGTCAGCATGCAGCTCCAAAGCCTCATTTTCGTAGTCCCTTGATTCCTCTACCCATCATCGAAACCCCTTTGAGAGGATTGGGATGGACATTGTGGGGCCACTCCCAAAGAGCGGCAGGGGTCACCAATATATTTTGGTGGTGGTAGACTATGCCACCCGCTACCCTGAAGCGGTGCCATTAAGGAAAGCCACAACCAAACAAATTGCCAAGGAACTATTCCTGATAAGTAGTAGAGTGGGTATCCCAAAAGAAATTCTTACAGACCAGGGGACCCCATTCATGTCTCGTGTAATGAAAGAGCTCTGCACCCTCCTAAGGATAAAGCAGATAAGAACATCAGTGTACCACCCACAGACAGATGGCCTTGTGGAACGGTTTAATAAAACCCTCAAGCAAATGCTTCGTAAGACCATTGACAAGGATGGCAGAAATTGGGATCAACTCTTACCCTATCTTTTGTTCTCAATTAGAGAAGTGCCGCAGGCCTCCACAGGGTTCTCCTTTGAACTTTTGTACCCATACAAGCCAAGAGGTCTGCTGGATATAGCAAAGGAAGCGTGGGAGGAACAGCCTTGCCCTCATAGGTCTTTTTGTCGAGCATGTGGGAAATGAGAGACAGAATGGCAGCCATTTACCCTATTGTTAGAGAACACATGGAGAGAGCACACGGGAGCAGCAAGCGATATATAATCGCCCAGCTCAGCCCAGAGAATTTCAGCCTGAGACCGAGTGTTAGTGCTGGTGCCCACAGTAGAGTGCAAATTCCTAGCCACTTGGAAGGGACCTTTTGAGGTCATGGAAAGGGTAGGGGAGGTAAATTACAAGGTTAGGCAACCAGGCAAGAGAAAGCCTGACCAAATATATCATGTCAACCTCTTGAAACGCTGGCACCCTAGAGAAGTGATGATGTGCTCTCTTTTCCCAAGGAAACCCAGTGACCCAGCACGAGAAGAGGTCAGGGTAAGCCCAGATCTGAACCCACAACAAAGACAGGAGGTGATGGAGCTAGTAGATCGTAACATGTGTTTTCCCCAGTTCCAGGCCATACTAGAATAATCCAGCACGAGATCCATACTGTCCCGGGGAAAACTGTACAGCAGCGTCCTTACAGAATCCCAGAGGCCAGACGAGAAGCCATCAAGGAAGAGGTGAAGAAAATGTTAGAGTTAGGGGTCATAGAGGAGTCTCAGAGTGCATGGTCAAGCCCTATTGTAATGGTCCCCAAGCCAGACGGTACAGTAAGGTTCTGCAACGACTTTCGGAAATTAAATGAGATATCGAAGTTTGATGCATACCCTATGCCCCACATTGATGAATTGATTGACAGGCTAGGTAAAGCCCGGTTCATTACAACATTGGACCTAACAAAAGGCTACTGGCAAGTTCCCTTATCTCCAGATTCCAAGGAGAAGACTGCTTTTGCAACACCAGAGGGGCTATACCATTATACTCATTTACCCTTTGGCCTACACGGGGCACCGGCCACTTTCCAAAGGCTCATGAACCGTGTTCTTCAACCCCATCAGCAGTACGCGGCGGCTTATTTAGATGATGTGGTTATCCACAGCTCAGATTGGGAAAGTCATCTGGAATTGGTACAGAAGGTTCTGGATTCCCTCAGAGAGGCGGGCTTGACTGCAAACCCAAAAAAATGTAAAATTGCTTACAGTGAAACTGAGTATCTGGGCTACACAGGCAGGGGTTCAGTACAACCTCAAGAAGCCAAAGTTGGGGCAATTAAAAACTGGCCTAGACCACAAACCAAGAAACAAGTAAAGTCTTTCCTGGGCCTGGCCAATTACTATAGGAGGTTTGTGCCAAACTTTTCCAGTCGGGTTGCACCCATCACAGAACTAACCTCGAACAGACACTCCAGAATGGTAAAATGGAGCAAAGAGGCAGAGGAGGCCTTCTCCAAGTTAAAGAGTCTGTTGTGTTCCAGACCGATCTTGAAATCCCCAGACTTCACAAAAGAATTCATAGTGCAGACTGATGCCTCTGAGGTGGGTCTAGGAGCAGTCCTTTCTCAAACACATAAAGGTGAGGAACATCCTGTACTTTACATCAGTAGGAAATTGGCAAAGCACGAGAAAAATTATGCCACAATTGAGAAGGAGTGCCTGGCTGTTAAGTGGGCACTAGAGACACTCAAGTACTACTTACTGGGGAGGAGGTTTGTATTAATAACAGACCATGCACCACTGCAATGGATGGCCCGGAATAAGGAGAGCAATGGCAGAATAACTAGATGGTTTTTAAGTCTGCAAGCATTCAACTTTTCTGTTGTCCACAGGCCAGGACGATACCATGGAAATGCGGATGCCCTCTCGCAGGGATGTCCTCTTAACAGCGGCCTGCCAACCAAGTGCCTCAGAGCAAAGGAGGGGGGTATGTGGCATCATAAGAGGGCGTGTTTTAGAAGGCAGATACATTGCTCTAAGATGGCTGGAGCAAGAGGGCATCTTGTAAGAACTACACTTCCCAGGTTACCCCACATGGACACTAGGAGGCACGAGGGCTGCCTGTGAAGGACTACAAAACCCAGGCTGCCGGAGAGAGCAGGTGTAGTTAATCAGACCAGGAACAGGATATAACTGGAGATGTGTGGTTGTGAGAGGGTGTCTGATTGTGAGCCAAGGAAAGATTAAGTTGGGTGTTGTGAGCTGTAGATATTTAAGTTGATACTGTTTTGTTGAACGATTAAAAAATACACACCTGCATCCTGAAGAGACTGTTGGAGTGGTGTTTTCTGGGCAACTACACAAGTCAAAGATCCTGAACCTCTCATGGTGCCACAACCCGTATATAAAAGGACCCGAAAATAACCATCTGCTTTTAATCAAACACATCTGACATTAAAGTCTTGAAAACAAACCAATCTGTGGGGCTGCAATAAGAACAGCAGTGGGCCTTTATGCTTTTTGCCTCTTATCCCGATTTCGGCATAAACGCATTAGGCGGTTCAGTCAAAATGCTGCATCTGTAACTGCATGAGGGATAATATGAGTCAGAATCTCCGCTGACACGGTGCAAGCTTTATTTAACATCACAACTGACGTAACATCTGGAATACTCAGAGTCAGATACAGACATTATTATTTTTGACGTCACTACAAGAAAATAACCTGGTTTATTAATAAAGTAATGTAATCGCGTTTACTTTATGCTTGTCCGCATGCTGGGCATGTAAACTGTCAATAACCATTCTTTCTCCCTTTCGTGATTTGGTCTATATCGCGAATATAAGACACCCCATTTTTCAGTCTATTTTTAGGACACAAACCTCATCTTATATTCGGTTATATACGGTATATGCACAGAACACACCATATTTGGGCATTAACCCTATGATGGCTGATTACAACACTACATATATATCTCACAATCATTAAATATTTTATTTTATTTTAACAAACTCTTTGATAAACTCAGTAACTCAGAAGGACTAATATGTTTTCACGGTTGCTTGGGCTTAATACATAGCTGCAAAAAACATGCAACATGAGAGGACTAAACTTAATTGACAACTTCAGAGTGTCTGAATGACCACAGGACAGATTGACATATCCTTCAAGGACAATGATAACACCAAGCAGTCACAACAACCTCTGCTCACGGACACAATCTCAGCTGAGCCCTCGCCACAACACTAGGGCCCATAGCCTCCTCCATCTGCTCTAGATGAACCAAAACATCTGATACCAGCTCTCAGTGATATGTGTCGGTTCCATGCTATGAAAACAGTAACTGTCTCATATGTTTACAGAACCCAATGTGCCTGTAGCTTTTCTAAATCTGTTCTGCTGATAGAAAGATTGCTGTTGGAACAAAAACGAACACTGTTAAGTTAGCGCTTTCGAACATGCGGTCACTTAAAAATAAATCACTTCTAGTCAATTGTCACACGGTGACAAAAGAGGAACTAAAAAGCGGAACTAATTTCGCCGCGATCGCCTCCCGGGACCCATAATAAGGGAACACCGGGTTAGTTCCGGGTGTAGTTAATCCCCGCGAATACGGGATGATGTGCTAATTATAACAGCGTGTACAATTACAAACACGCTGCTGAAGAGGAGGATAAAAGGAGAGGGCAGAGTCCTCTTAAGAGAGTCTTCGGTGGCGCCTTGTTGTTGTATTCTCTGGCGGTGGAAGCTGGAGTCCTTGGGAAGAGCCTTGGGCGGAAGTTCAGAGGAAACGAGACTGAGACGGGCACCGTGATTTGGAGTGTGAGAAGAAGGGAAGTTCGCTGGACCGTGAAGTGTTGGGAAGGATTGTGAGTAAGTCTATCGATCTCCACTCTCTTCATGGTTGAGGAACCGCTGATGTGAACGCCAGGTTGGAACGGGACAAACGGCCCTCTTGTATGTATTTCCCACTGAGGTTTGAAATTGCCGTGATGAAGTGATGTGATGCACTGTGTGAAGTGTGAGCCTAAACTCGGTGTCTACTACCCACCTGAGTGTCGTTCATGTTCCAAACATAAGAAGAGGAGTAATTGTTGTATACTTGCCTGCCTGCTTATAGTGAATAATCTGCCTCGTACGCCCTGTGTTGACCGCAGTGAAGAGGAGTAATTGTTGTATACTTGCCTGCCTGCTTACAGTGAATAATCTCCATCGAATGCCCTGTGTTGACAGCAGTGAAGAGGAGTAGTTGTTGTATACTTACCTGCCTGCTTATAGTGAATAATCTCCCTCGTATGCCCGTGTTGACAGCAGCGAAGAGGAGCAATTGTTGTATACTTACCTGTCTACTTACATCGAATGCTTCCATTCCAATGCCCTGTGTTACCAGCAGTGACGAGGAGTGATTGTTGTATACGTATCTGTCTGCTCTCAGCGAACGCTTTCCATTTCAGTGTCCTGTGCTATCAGCAGCGGAGAGGAGCAATTGTTGTATACTTATCTGTCTACTTACAGTGAACACTTTCATTCCAGTGTCCTGTGCTCCCAGCAGCGAAGAGGAGAAATTGTTGTATACTTATCTGTCCACTCACCGTGAACGCTTCCTGTTTCAGTATCCAGTTGTTACCCGCAGTGAAGAGGAGCATTGTTGAACATTTATCTGTCTGCTTACAGCGAACGATTCCCCTCGTATGCCCTGTGTTGCCAGTAGTGAAGAGGAGCAATTGTTGTGCACCGATTTGTTTGCTTACAACGAGCGGGGTTTCCATTATATGCTCTGGTGTTACCAACAGCGAAGAGGAGTGTCTGCTGTGTCCCTATCTGTGTATTACAGGAACGTCCCCCAGTTGGACGGCCCGAGTAGATGCCTTTAGCGTGAGCGCTGCGACGATCAGAACGTACCTGAATACTCACCTTGGGGTTGTGTATGGAGTTCCTCCAGTGTGAGTCCCCTGATTACGAAGTGTGAAGAGGAGTGGATTTTCTGTACTTGTCTGCCTGTATTATAGGAACGTCCCTCCAGTTGGACGTCCCCGAGTGGAAGCCTCCAGCGAGTGCTGCGACGACCAGGACGTACCTGGATACTCACCTTGTTGTTGTTAAGAAGCCCCCAGTTGAACTGTGCGAGAGCTTTGGCCACCAGTCTTCCATGAGGGAGAGGAAGTAACATCTGGAACACCCACCTGTCGGATTGTGTGCCGGCACTCGTCTGACCGCCTGGTAGCGAAGCTGTCTAGACCCCCCTGGTCCGCCAGACCCTACGAGGAAGTCCCCTTTGACACTTACCGGAACAGCCGTAAGGAAGCCCTACTCACGGGGCATCGACCTACCTCTACCCTCCTCTTGCCCTTGGACGCGACAGGAAGCCTCCCCGGCGGGTCCGTGGGACGGACGACCCTGTCCAGAAGCATACAGATTTTAGATTACCTTTCTTAACCAATAAATTATAAATTGAATTGAACTTGCCTGCCATTGTCCTGTGTCTGCTTCAGTCCGACTCCCCAAGGGTGGTGTAGATTACGGAGCGTGAGAGGCCCAGAGAAGGGCCGGCCTGTGACACAATGATATCATCAACACAAACAACCTGGATTTTGTGTTTCTAAATGAAATGTGGCTGCAGTGCAACAACTCTTCCTAACTTTACTTTTATGAGTGTCTTCAGTGCGGTTAGGAGAGGTGGGTATGTAGTTTCTCTGTTTAAAGATGTCTATCAATGTCCTTGTCCTTTGAATATCTGAGTATTGCAAAAAAAAGTGCTTCACGATTTTACTGATTATTATTTACAGGCCTCCAAATATTCTCCAGCCTTTATCGACGATTTTACAGTTTTACTATTGCTGGGGATCGATTTGCCCTCTGAACTCAAACAATGCGCCCACGTGTTTTGCTGGATTTTTTCTCATGACCGTGTAAAACAACTTAAAATACTATGTCATTTTTGGCCTCACAGACATGAACGATATGTCTTTATAAAGCTTAAAGTGTCTACTTTTATTTATGTACACTCAAAAAAAAAAAAAAACTAAATGTTGTGCATTTAGCTAAATTAGATGTGCATTCTCCGTCTGTCTCCTGTGATCTCCATTCTGAAATGCGTCTGAAAATGAACTCATAACTCGAGAATACTTGCCACACAGACACGACAGACATCTCTTTAGAAAGCCTGGGATGTCTACTTTTAAATTTAGAGACACGCATCCAGACTTTATGTGAGAGTAGTGAGAATGGTACAGCTTTAGATACTCTTTTGGATGCGACTAGCTTAGTGAACACTCATTGTTTGGTTCGGCTGAGCCCCCGCAGCAGGGCAATTGGGTGACTGTGAGACAGCATAGTCGCGGATCTAAAAACCACTCTTCCGTTCCGATTAGAACATCAAACAGGTTCTCCCCACTCAGTGATGCACCCACTGAGGATCCTGTTGAAAGTGCCCTAGTTATTGGCGATTCTATTACACGAACGTGAAAATAGAGACACCAGCCACCATAGTCACATGTTTACCGGGAGCCAGAGCGCCTGACATCAAAGCAAATTTAAAAGTGCTGGCTAAAGCTAATCGTAAATTCTCTAAGATTATTATTCACGTCGGCACTAATGATGTTCGACTTCACAGTCGGAGATCACCAAAATTAACATTAAAGAGGTGTGTAAACTCGCAAGTACGATGTCACCGCAGTCTGTTTATCTGGCCCTCCCTGTTAAAAGGAGTGATGAAATAGTTAGCAGATTATCATCACTCAATGGCTGGTTGTCTAAGTGGTGTCCAAAATAACATAGGGTTCATAGACAATTGGAAAAGTTTTTGGGGCAGACCCGACCTGTTGAAGATAGACGGCATTCATCCTACCCGGCTGGTGCTGCTCTTCTCTCTAGTAATTTGGCACATAGTCTTAGAGCTAAACCTTGACTCACTGTGGCCCAGGTCAGGAAGCAGACAAACTGGCTAAACCAACCGTCTGCTAGCTGTCTCACGTCACCAGAGTCAGCTAAATCCCAGCACATAGAGACGCTTTCACCTAGATATTATCACATAGAGACTGTGTCTGTTCCCGAATCAGTAAATACAAAACCATCAAAACCATTCAACAGTAAAAATTTAATTGATGTCCAACAAATAAACAACAGATATAATACGGATGAACAATTGATAAATCTCGGTTGCTGAATATTCGATCCCTTTCGCCAAAAACGCTTATTGTTAATGATATGATTATAGATCATAACCTAGATGTGCTGTGTTTGACAGAAACCTGGCTAAAACCTGACGACTACATTACTTTAAATGAGTCCACTCCCAAGATTATTGTTATAAACACGAGCCGCCTGAAAGGAAAAGGGGAGGTGTTGCTGTAATTTATAATGATAACTTCAGTATTACTCAGAAGTCTAGTTTCAAATATAATTCCTTTGAAGTTTTGGTGCTTTATGTAACATTGTGTAGTGTAAATGATAAATCCCGTTTGACATTTGTGTTGGCTACTGTATACAGGCCACCAGGGCACAATACAGACTTTATCAAAGAATTTGCTGGTTTTCTATCAGAGTTAGTACTGGCTGCAGATAAAGTACTAATTGTTGGTGATTTTAATATCCATGTTGACAATGAAAAGACGCATTGGGATTGGCATTTAAAGACATTATAAACTCTATTGGAGTTAGACAACACGTATCTGGACCCACTCATCGCCTTAATCATACTTTAGATCTAATACTGTCACATGGACTAAATGTTGATACCATTAAAATCCTGCAGCAGAGCGATGACATCTCAGATCATTACCTAATATCATGTATACTTAATATAGCTAAGGCTGCAAAGCCATCCCCGCTTCAAATATGGCAGGACTATAACCGCTGCGACTAAAGATTGCTTTATACATAATCTTCCTCATCAGTTCCATCTCCTCAGAATTACAGATAGCCAAGAGGAACTTGATGTTGCAACAGAAACTACTGACTCTCTCTTTACTAGCACTTTAGACATAGTTGCTCCTCGGCGCTTAAAGAAGATTAAAGCAAATAATCCAACGCTGTGGTACAACGAGCACACTGGCCCTTAAAACAGCAGCCAGAAAAATGGAGCGCAGCTGGAAGAAAACAAAACTGGAGGTTTTTCGCAATTTGTGGAAAGAGAGCATGATTGCATACAGAAAGGCCATAAAAACTGCTAGATCTGCTTATTTCTCAACTCTTTTAGAAGAAAACAAACACAACCCTAGGTATTTATTCGATACAGTGGCTAAATTAACAAAGGATAAAGCTTCAACTTCTGACGTTTGTAAACAACACAGCAGTAATGACTTTATGAACTTCTTTACTAGTAAGATTGATAACATTAGGAATAAAATTATAACCATGCAGCCGCCTACTACAGTATCACTTCAGACAGAACATTGTAGTCTCACTGAGGAAAAATTACACTCATTCACTGCTATAGGAGGAGAAGAATTGGCTAAACTTGTCAAATCATCAAAATCAACAACATGTATGCTTGACCCTATACCGACTAGGCTATTAAAAGAGATGCTTCCAGAGGTCATAGATCCTCTGCTTAATATTATTAATTCATCCTTGACATTAGGATATGTTCCAAAAACTTTTAAGTTGGCTGTAATTAAACCACTTATTAAAAACCGCAACTTGATCCTAAAGAATTAGTCAATTACAGACCAATCTCGAATCTACCGCTTTCTATCAAAAATATTAGAAAAGGCAGTGTCTTCACAATTATGTTCCTTTTTAGAAAGAAATTGTATATGTGAGGATTTCCAGTCAGGATTTAGACCGTATCATAGTACTGAGACTGCTCTAATTAGAGTTACAAATGATTTACTCTTATCATCTGATCGTGGTTGTATCTCTCATTAGTGTTACTCGATCTTAGCGCTGCATTCGATACTATCGATCACAATATTCTTTTGAATAGACTCGAAAATTATGTTGGCATTAGTGGAACTGCATTGGCATGGTTTAAATCTTACTTATCTGACCGTTATCAGTTTGTAGCAGTAAATGAAGAGATGTCACACCGATCACAAGTTCAGTATGGAGTACCGCAAGGCTCAGTGTTAGGACCGTTGCTTTTCACCCTGTATATGCTACCACTGGGAGATATCATTAGGAAGCATGGCGTTAGTTTTCATTGTTATGCTGATGATACTCAGCTCTATATTTCTTCACACCCTGACGAAACTTACCAATTCACAAGATTAACGGAATGCATAGCTGATATTAAAAATTGGATGAATAGTAATTTCCTGCAACTTAATTCAGATAAAACTGAATTTTTAATTATTGGACAGAAAAGCTCCACAAGTAGTGCCCTAGAATACTGTCTAACCCTCGATGGCTGCTCTGTCAAGTCCTCGTCCAGTGAGGAACCTGGGTGTGCTCTTTGATACCAATCTTTCATTTGAAAGCCACGTTTCTAGCATCTGTAAAACTGCATTCTACCATCTTAAAAATATATCTAAATTACGTCACATGCTTTCAATGCAAAATGCTGAACAACTAGTACATGCGTTCATGAGCTCAAGGCTAGATTATTGTAATGCTCTACTGGGTGGTTGCCCTGCTCGCCTAATAAATAAACTCCAGCTGGTCCAAAACGCAGCAGCTCGAGTTCTTACTAGAACCAGGAAGTACGATCATATTAGTCCAGTTCTGTCAACACTGCACTGGCTCCCTATTAAACATCGCATAAATTTTAAAATCTTGCTTATTACTTATAAAGCAATAAATGGTTTAGCTCCCCAGTACTTAAGCGAGCTCTAACGCAATATACTCCATCACGTCAATTGCGGTCTCTAAACTCTGGCCAGTTGAAAATACCTAGAATATCTAAATCAACTGCAGGCGGTCGATCCTTTTCCTATTTAGCACCTAAACTCTGGAACAGTCTTCCTAGCATTGTTCGGGAAGCAGACACACTCTGTCAGTTTAAATCTAGACTAAAAACACATCTCTTTACTATGGCATACACATAGAACATTTTTAACTTTCTTTATTCAAATCAAATGACTGATTGTTAGGCTGCATTAACTAGGTCAGCCGGAACCGGAACACTTCCCATAACACCTGATGTACTCGTTACATCATAAAAAGAGTGGCATCCACACTAATGTTAGTCTCTGTTTATCCCGAGGTTTACTGCAGTCGGCCGGATCCAGGCCGTGTCCGGATCGGATGGTGGACCTGCATCTGGACATGACCAGCTCATCCTGGAGTGTCTGCTGAGACCGTGTCCATTAGTGTCTCCTCTGAATTCGCCTCACCGAACGTGATCCTCAATTAACCCGCCTCCGCGCAATAACTCCGATCTTTCAAGTATTCATATTCTTGTGTAATCGACGCGCCATCCTAAATGAGCCCGCCTCGCAAGGCCATACCCAAAATTTCGAATATTCCTATCTAATATG
Source organism: Gobiocypris rarus (assembly GCA_023029165.1). NCBI lineage: Eukaryota > Metazoa > Chordata > Actinopteri > Cypriniformes > Gobionidae > Gobiocypris > Gobiocypris rarus. Next base: position 57,579,270 of record CM040912.1, read on the forward strand.
ATTTAAGACCTGCAAGGTTGCCAGAGTAATAATTATACACTGTTAATAATAGGCCAGAGGAGAACTGGCACCCCGACTGAGTCTGGTTTCTCCCAAGGTTTATTTTTCTCCATCATGCCCTGATGGAGTTTTGGTTCCTTGCCACTGTCGCCTTTGGCTTGGCTTGCTCAGTTGGGGACACTCAAATTATGATCCAAGTTACTCAACTAAATATACAAATAGAATTTATTAATTTGGTCATATATAATTCTATAAACTATCCAAATTAAACTAGCCAAATCAAATTTTGTTGCAATGTTGTCCTGTTTAACACTGTGAAGCTAAAAGCGCTATATAAATAAAGTAAAAAAAAAAAAAAAAAAAAAAAAATGAAAACAACGAGAGACACAGATCCTCCAGTGGAGCCTCATTATCTGTAAAGTGACCACACCCATGTGTGCAAAGCGATTCAAATGCTAATCGCCCACGTGAAGGAACGCAAAACCTGTAAACCCCATCACCTCAAAACAAAGACTCATCTTCATCATTCTAATCATTTTCATGGAGCTCGGAAGACACGCTACAGTTTAACCTGGATTTACCTCAGAAGAAGCAGAACATGATTTTAACATGAGAAATTTTTAAGGTAAAATTTCTCACTTATAATAGCGTTATTGCTGTATAAACTTCACATTGTAGGTGTGATAGCAATCCGTCTGAATTCTCATCTGGTTTCATTCTTCTTCGTGAGTGAGCGTGATTTGAACTTGAATAACATCCATTAGTCCAGTAACTTCTCAAAATGTTTATTAACAAAAATTAGCAGGAAAATGCTACACGGTCAAAAAACTGTATTGCTCCAATATTGCATCACACAAAAAACTACGGTCCTTGCCGGAAATTATGTCATTGCCTAGAAGTAATATTAAATTACACTTAATTATTATTTACTCATAATTATTTAACAAGTGCTTAATGCACACAATTATTTAACCCACATCTACATAAGAAACAAAAAATATATGGCTCTTACACATCTGGCCCTTAATTGGTTGGGCAGGAGACCAAACAATTATCCTAATCATATTCAAATACTAGAGCCATTTCACTTGAACATTTATAGTAATAGAAATAGAGAAATAGTTACTTTGTTCTTCCACCTTTCCTTTGGTTATCTTTCCTTTTGGTAATTATTTGGATAGTCTGAATGCTTATATTGCCTCTTGAATTAAGCACAACTTATTTAAAGGTCTCTCCAGTATATTCGTTTTGGTCTTTAACTTTACACGACATTCTGTTCCACTGGAGTCTGGCAATGTTTTAATTACTCTTCCCATTATCCAAGAATTACGGGGGGAAGAATGGTCCACAACTATCACCACTTCACCAAGTTCAACATTTCTTTAAAGTTTGACCATTTGCTGCGTTCCTGAAGAGTCGGAAGGTACTCTTGAGTCCATCTGCTCCAGAACACATCAGCAAGATATTGGACTTGTTTCCAACGTTTTCTTGCATATTGGTCCTCTTTGTTAAAGACACCTGGTGGTAAGCTGGGCTGAGTTTTCAACAACAGTAAATGGTTTGGTGTCAGAGGCTCAAGGTCATTTGGATCTTCTGATGTACTAGTTATTGGTCTGTTGTTGATGATGCTTTCCACTTCACACATGATGGTATACAGACTGTCATCATTGATAGACTGTAATAGTCAGTAAAATGTTCAAAAGGACCATCAAAAAAAAGTGTTACCAAAAAAATAAATAAATATCAATTGTTTAATAATGCATTTGATTTGAAACATTTCTGAAACTTGTTTGATTCCTGCCTCTGTATTTTTCCATTTGACTTCCAAAAATGTTTTGGACATTAATTCCATTGAATCTCTTTATCTAGTTTGTTTCTGCTAACAGGTACTGTAAGGGCAGAATTTCCAAACACAGCTTTTGCATACAGCACAAACATAACAATGAGCAATTTGCAAATAAAAAGGATATAATTTGTTAAATATTTAAGTACTACTTCAGTCATTTATCTTTGTTGAATTCTCTGTTGGCCTGTTATGATTAAATGTGTAATTCAGTTCAATGAACTGTATTTGCGTTCTACTTGTTGAGTATAAAAATCACAAAGGCCTAGATCAGAATTGACAGGAAATGTTTTGAGTTGCAAAAATATCAATGATTTGCCCAAACTTTGAATATCAGGTGGCTATTGTTTAATCCAATTCAAATGTATTTCTAGAACTTCAAGTCATGTCACCTTTATTTATATAGCGCTTTTACAATGCCGATTGTTTCAAAGCAGCTTCAAAGTGTTAAAAAGGAAAATAATACGCCACTCTCGTCCCTCTCTGTTGCCAGCCTCCTCTCAGAGCAGACCCCAGTGGAACGGCGCCCTTCCCTGGTCTCCTCTGTCAGGATGCAGCACCTGACCGTGCTCCCACACCGGAAGCTACGCCTCCCATGTCTGGGCTTCAGCTTCTGAGACTGTCACGCTGGGTTGCGAAGACCATCAGGCTCGGCCACGCGATTCAGTTTGCGCAGCAGGCTCCTCCCCACTGCTCCCCCAATGCCCCTGTCATGTGTGCGGAGGTTGCCACTCTACTGGAGAAGGTTGCAATCGAGCCTGTCCCTCCAGCCGAAATGAAGTCTGGTTTCTACATCCCCTACTTCACTGTACCCAAGAAAACTGGTGGGTTACGACCAATCCTGGACCTGCACGTCCTGATATCCCTTTTTAGGCTTCCGTTTGGGATGTTGACAGTCAAACATCTTTCGAATGCGTTTGTCCAGCAGATTGGTTTGCAGCCTACTTCCATGTCTCCATCCTTCCTCAACACAGACCGTTCCTATGGTTTGCTTTTGAGGGGCGGGCATGTCAGTATGCGGTCCTCTCATTCGGGCTAGCTCTGTCCCCTCGTGTCTTCAAAACCTTGCACCACTCAGCCAGCACGGGGTTCGCATCCTGAACTACCTCAACGACTGGCTCATATTGAGTCACTCTCGATAGCAGGTGTGCAAACACTGAGATCTAATGCTCCAGCACTTAGCCCATCTGGGCCTTCGGGTACAGTTTGGAGACGCACATGTAAATCTGTTTGCCTCCCACAACTTTTCCCACTGCCACCTGTTTTATTCCCTGACCGAGAGTACGCTGCACGGATGCACTGGCGCACTGCTGACCGCGGGGCCTACACAAGTATGTGTTCCCCCAGTGTGCCTTCTCTCATCAGGAGGACAAGGAGCAGGTCCTTCTTGTCGCCCATATTGGCACGGCCGGACCTGGTTTCCAGAACTCTTACTCCTTGCGACAGCCCCTCCCTGGTGTGCACAAGGGGGGGGACTCCTGCCCCTTTGAAGGAGAGAGTGCCCTTTTCGACGCGACTTCCACCGCGTTCTGAGCGCGATTTCTACCGAGGGGGACCGCGTCCTGATCTTGGAACCTCCACGTGTGGCTCCTGGATGGGACGCGGCAGGTTTGAATACCCTACCACCTCCGGTGGTGGCTACCAACACTTCTGCTAGGGCAGAGTCTACCACACGCCTATACGCTGAAGTGGAACCTCTTCGACACCTGGTGACCTTCTTGCCACGAAGACACCTGGAAATGCCCGATTGGGTCCGTGCTCATATTTCTCCAAGAAGGGTTTTATCGAAGGCTGTCTCCTTCCACCCTTAAAGTATTTGTGGACGCAATATCTGCCCACCACAACCTCTTGGAAAACAAAAAGGTAGGTCAGCACAACCTGGTCATCAGGTTCCTGAGGGGAGCTAGGAGACTAAATCCTCCTCGTGCTCCTCTCGTGCCCTCTTAGGACCTCTCAGTAGTCTTAGATGCTCTGCAGAGGGCTCCCTTTGAGCCATTGTAGTCAGTTGATCTTAAGTTCTTGTCAATGGAGACAGCGCTCCTGATCGCTTTGGCCTCCATCAAGTGGATAGGGAACCTGCAGGCATTTTCGGTTGATGACGCGTGTCTGGGATCCGGGCCGGCTAATTCTCAGGTGATCCTGAGACCCCGGCTTGGATATGTGGCCAAGGTTCCCACCACTCCATTAGAGACCAGGTGGTGAACCTGCAAGCGCTGCCTTTGGAGGAGGCAGACCCAGCAGACCCAGATTCTACGAGCTCAGAGTGAAGCCTGAATCCGATTATGTACTCACCTCTACTAGTGGCCGGTAATGGATTAAGCTCAGGTGTCTTCGCTTGCTCGCCATTCCATACGAATGGATAAGTGTGATATATTCCTCAGGTGAGCTTCCCGGAAAGCTCTTCCAGCACTGTCGACGCCGACACCAGTAAGTCTGCCCTCTCGAGCCCAGACCCTCGTGTCCGGCCAGGTGCCTCCATGTGCATGGTTCCCCCTTTGGGCGACCCCCACATGTGTATTTCCACCGTAAGCCTCCTTGAGCAGGTGTCTTTCCCTTGGAATGCCTTGCCACCCCTGGGGTTAAAAATCCACCTTCGGCTGGTACCCCAGATTTCTTCCATATGTAGCCCTCAGTGGGTCATATGTGTATCCAAAGTCCTCCCCACAGGTAGGCATCTTGGTTTATACTTCCACCTGGAATATGCTTCCCAGTGTACCTTGGTATTCCTGTAATAAGTGGGATTTCTTTGTGCATACTAGTCTTACGACAGGGAACTCGCACTTACACAGGGCACTGGAAGACTGCCAAGTGGCGTGATTATATTGGGACCCCCATTCGTTAGTCACTGAAGTTACTCGGAGTGTCTCAGTTACGTATGTAACCCTCGTTCCTGAGGAGGAACAGAGACGTAGCGTCCTCTGCCACATCCGCTATTCCTAAAACTGCCGGGAACATAATGTGATGTTGCCAGCATACTTCCAAAATTTACATCACAATTGTAAAACCTCCTCTCCTTTGTTTGCTTCAGTTAAATACAGCAACCTAGAGTTGATCTTCACCCACACAGTCAAATCTACACCTGCATCAAAAAAATGTAATAATACAAGTTTATTTAAGTATTTACATCTAGACTGTATTACAAGTGTGAATTTCATCCAGTTGTTTTTATTTTTCTTTGGATTTACTAAATCTTAGTTATCATTTGTCTCACCAAGGTAAATATCAATGTTAGTATTTCTCATTCTTACCCAAGGAAAAAATGGTTTCACTTTATTTTGATGGTCCCTTTAACATATTCTGTTGACTATAAGTAGTGTTGCACCTACATGTGCACTAAATATCATTAGTGTGTTAGTAGAGTATTGGTGGACTGGTAGGGTTAGGGTTAGAATAAGTTGACATGTAGTTGCAAAGTTACTAATAGTCATTAGAATGTTCAAAAGGGCCATCAAAATAAAGTGTTACCAAAAAAAATAAATATCAATTGTTTAATAATGCATTTGATTTGAAACATTTCTGAAACTTGTCTGATTCCTGCCTCTTTGTATTTTGTCCATTTGACTTCCAAAAATGTTTTGGACATTAATTCCATTGAATCTCTGTATCTAGTTTGTTTCTGCTAACAGGTAATGTAAGGGCAGAATTTCTAAACACAGCTTTTGCATACAGCACAAACATAACAATGAGCAATTTGCAAATAAAAAGGATATAATTTGTTAAATATTTAAGTACTACTTCAGTCATTTATCTTTGTTGAATTCTCTGTTGGCCTGTTATGATTAAATGTGTAATTCAGTTCAATGAACTGTATTTATTCTACTTGTTGAGTATAAAAATCACAAAGGCCTATATCAGAATTGACAGGAAATGTTTTGAGTTGCAAAATATCAATGATTTGCCCAAACTTTGAATATCAGGTGGCTATTGTTTAATCCAATTCAAATGTATTTCTAGAACTTCAAGTCATGTCACCTTTATTTACATAGCGCTTTTACAATGCCGATTGTTTCAAAGCAGCTTCAAAGTGTTAAACAGAAAATAATACAACATAATTTGATGCGGGAGAAAACAGTGATGTCATCAGTTCAATTATCATATAGTGTCAATGTCTCACAATTTTGCATGGTTGCAAAGCATCTTTACAAAACATATAGAAAGTCGTTACAAAAGTAAATATATGTCATTATGACAAATAAAGAAAACAACAAAGTCAACAAAAATTTTTTTTATACAAACCAGTATATTTAATACAACTTTAGTTGAACTTTAGCACTGTACAACTTAAATGCATTTAGTACACAATTAGTTGTTCCAATTGAGCAGACTTTAAGTATAACAAGTTATATTGTGTCACAAATACATTTAGTTATATTAAAGTACATACAAATAAATTGTGCATAATATACTATTTTTTAACTTGGTACGGACTATTTTGATATAATTAATCACTAAAGACATTCATCTTATAGCTTGTTAGCTTGTTTATACACAGATTAAGATTTGAAAGATGATTTATTTGAAAAATAATAATGTTTTTTGTTTGAGAAATGTTCCAACTCCAGTCAATGAGAAAGAGAGAGAAATATGGGAACAGAGGAGGAGAAATATGGGAACATAGGAAGAGAAATATGGGAACAGACGAGGGGAAATATGGGAACAGACGAGGGGAAATATGGGAACAGAGGAGGAGAAATATGGGAATGGAGGAGGAGAAATATGATCATGTGACACGACTGACTGAAGTCTCACAGGTGTGTAAAGCTGAACTTTTGCATCATTCTATCATCTCTCTTTCTCTCTCATTCTCTCTCTCACTCTCTCAGAGGAACAACTTTCATTCAGTGCTCAAATACAATCAGAAAGGATTGAGAAGTGAACATGAGGGTTTTCTTCAGGACTCTGTCACTTTTACTGGGTAAGTGTTATGTAAAAACATATTTTCTAATATCTTAGGCGTTTCTGAAAGATGAGGCTGGAGACATAGATCACTTAGGTTGGGTTACACCAACAAATATTAATTGTAATTAATCTAGATTAAATCAAGGTGTATCTAATAATTCTGTTGCACCAAACTTTAAACCTTGTTTAAAAAATAAGCAGGTTTACATTTAAACCATAATTTTGATCCTGGATTTAATTTATATTTAATATAGAGTAACATTAATCCTGTTGCTCCATAACTTTAAACTTTAAATTTTAAACTTGCATGTGAGGAGGTTTAAATAAAATAAAGTGCACCTAAAATTAAAATATGTGGCTGATTGAACAAAGATAAAGTGATTGGTGATTGGCAAATTTTTTGAGATAGGAATTTTGGGTTTTCATGAGCTGTATGCCAAAATCATCAGTATTAAAACAATAAAGACCTGAAATATTTCAGTTTGTATGCAATGAAACTAAAATATATTAAAGTTTAATTTTTATCATTACATTATGGAAAATAATGAACTTTTATCACAATATGCTACTTTTTTAGAAGGACCTGTAGTTGAAATTTAGGAGTTTGTTTATTAAGTGAGCAGGGCAACCACCCAGTAGAGCATTACAATAATCTAGCCTTGAACTCATGAACACATGAACTAACTGTTCCACATTTTGCATTGAGAGCATGTGCCGTAATTTAGATATATTTTTAAGATGGTAGAATGCAGTTTTTCAGATGCTAGAAACATGGCTTTCAAACGAGAGATTGGTATCAAAGAGCACACCCAGGTTCCTCACTGACGACGAGGACTTGACAGAGCAGCCATCGAGGGTTAGACAGTATTCTAGGTTACTTTTGAATTGTTTGCATATTTTGTTCTGTAATTTTTCTGTTTATTACTGTGAAGCTGCTTTGAAACAATCAGTATTGTATATAAAGTGCTAAATAAATGAAGGTGACTTGATTTTACTTAAATTTAAGTCTACTAATACTGCCTATCATTCTGTGTTTCTCAATTTAAGGGATTTTCTCAGTTCAAATTGAGGCAGATGAAAAGAAGGTGAGATTTCATGAATTAAACACTTATTACATCCCATAAAACAAAATGCATTGCTCAGTGGTTGATTTTCCTAAGCTCATGAGACTTTGTTTTGTTTCTCATATATCTCTCATTTCAGTATCAACAGAGTTTCAGATGTTTCTCGTAAAATTAATTAGGAGAAATAAGAGTAGACACGACTGAGACATGAGAAATATTCTAGAGAAAAGGAGTTGAAACTGAGAATGTAGTGGAAGAAACATACAACATCTCTTTCAAGACTCCATGATAGGAATATTTTATTGCTCAGAGGTGGCTGTTTTTAAGCTCATGAGACTTAGTTGTGATTCTCATTAATCTCTCACTGTAGAATAAACAGCTGGGACTTGAACTTGTGCTGTCTGAGGTGCTGCTGTGCCTCGATGTTGATGTGCTGTCCATGGCTATGGCTCTGACAGAGCTTTCCTAGGCTCGGGATACTAAGGGCTTATTATCTCTTATATGTCTCATTTAGGTATCAGCTTTGCCTTCTGGTGCCAGTTGCATAAACTTCGTCAAAGTAGTTCTTAAGCTACTATGCAACTATGCTAAGTAGAAGTTAACCAAAGGGCAATCCGTCTTTCTTTTCCAATTAAAATTAAACTACCTTTTATGTAACTGACTTAAATAAGTTATTACCAGGCTTGGGGGAAAAATAATTAATGACTAACTTTTAAGAGTAGTCTAGGAAGCTTTTCAACCAACCCCAGATGTCTTAAATTTTATTTCAGGCGAAACTTGTTACATTTGACATTTTTAGTAATATTGTGAATACTGAAACTATCATTCAAATATCATTATGTGTTACAGAATAACAAGGGTTACTCATTTACATTTATCTTCAATGCCCAGAAATGAATATGCAGTGCTTATTCCAAACAAGGATTAGACAAGCGGTGTTGAGTCGAGATAAATTCTTTCTTTATAACAAATGTAATACTGTAGTGTACCAGTGCTTCATGGTTGCTGCTTAACCTTTCTGTTCCTCTTTTAACATTGCAAAGTTTATCTTGTAAAGCCCATTTTGCATGCATGGAAACACAGGTTGTTTTGTTCATTGTGCAACAGAGCAATGCATGTATTGTGCTTGATTGACATGGTGTGGATGAATCACATATAAGCTATTCAACTGTTTCTGTGAGACATAAATGAGGTTACATTAACATTAAATGGAGACTTTTTCTTGAGTCTCCTGTTTCTCAGATTTGTCTCCTGTGTCTTCTCTGAAGTTTCATAAGAGATCTCAATAACATCACACACTGTGCTCAGACTCTTCTCCTTAGTGAGTAACACTGAAGCTCTCACATTTGTCTCCTCTAAAGTTTAGAAGAGATCTCGACAACATGACAAATGTGAAAGCTTCAGTGTTTCTAGCTAAGGAGAATATTCTGAGCACAGTGTGTGATGTTATTGATATCTTTTATGAAACTTTAGAGGTGACAAAAGTGAGAGTTCCAGAGACTCTAGCTGAGGAGACACATCTGAGCACAGTGTGTGATGTTCTTGAGATCTCTTCTAAAACTTAAAGGAGAACATTGTGAGAGTGTTAGAGTTTTTGTCTCAGGAGACAAGCATGAGAAACAGGAGACTTAAACAAGTCTCCATTTGATCTTAAACTAACCTCATCAAGAGATCTCACTTTGGATTTTTCTTTTCTATGGGATCTTTTGTTAGTTAGTTTGTGCCGCTGTGCAACATTTTAGGGCTCTACAATTTCATCAAAACGCGGATTCATTCAGAAAGGAAATACTGCTGTGTTGCTTGGAGAAGAACAACAGATCTGTTCTGGTTTTAATATCTTCATCTTATTTTCAGCCTATATGTATATTCTCTCATCACTGATGAACTCTCGTCTCGAGATGAATCAGATGCTCTTGGAGCAACTTATTATCAAAAAAGTTTTCAGTAGTGTCTTACACACCCCAGAGGACCTCAGTCTCCTCAGCAAATGGAGTGTGTATGTTTCTCAATGTCCAGCCCCTGAATGTTTACCGTACAGTATATGAAGGACACATAATGAAAATGATAATTTAATCATTAGAAACAAAGCAGCAGTTTTAGTGACTATATGGATATTTAGGGTGTATTATTTCTTTTACAAAGTATGATAGATGCCAGTTTGAAAATGTAAATAAGCATTCCTGAATGAAGCATGAAGCATTGCCTGTTTTTCAATTCCTTCCATTCAAGTCAACAGAGAAATCACAAAAAGTTTGCAACTGGGCAGCAAGATGTGTAAAAAAAGAGATTGTGATTTAGTCCTGCAGATGTTGCTTGTGTATGGGAGTGTTTATGAAATATTGAATATCCACCCATCTACTGTAACAACACCTCGACGACTCACGATCATCGGCTGTGAACTTATTTCAACCTGTTTGAAATCTGTGAAAGCATGTCAAAAAAAAGCAGAACAGGAGATAAAAAAATAATAATGGTGACTTTAAAAACAATAATAAAACATCCACATATAAACCTCTGTTAATTCTCAGTAATGCTTGATGTATTCTATGGCATGTTGTCATAGTGTTTGCTAAATGATGACATGTAAATGTAAAACCCTCTAAACCTGTAAGTCAGTTTCATTTGTTTAGAACTTTTCACAATTCACATTGTACCGGTACCGATTAAAATGTGAACGGTACCCAACCCTACTCAGGATGTAACTTCACAATTCACATTGTTTTTTCCCTTGAACACATTCCAGTGAACGCAGCAGGATGGGGCACAGCCAGCCAGTCGACGGTAAGTTATGGCTGGAATGCCCCAAACGCTCTGGATATGGATCCTCCACCTGCACACATACACAACAACAACCCAACCCGTGGTGGAAGCTGGATCTGCTGAAGGTGTACACCGTGAACAGAGTGGTCATCACTAACAGAGCTATCTACAGCGAGATGATAAACGGGGCAGAGATTCGGGTCGGAAACGATTCTTCAGATGTTTTCAGTAACCCCATGTGAGTCTCTCTCATATATTCTTATTTACAGAAATGCTGTCCAGTTGGCTGGTAACTTTTACATTCTTATTAAGTGTGTGTGTGTGTCCAGAAATGGGATGATAGTTTCATTCTTACATCTGCTATATAACACAATATTTTGTAGTGCAGAGATTCTTTATGTTATTGAATAAATATATAGATCCGCTGTGTATAGCTTATTTATTTTCTCATTAAAACCAAAGATGTTAATCAGTGATTGCATATCAAGAACAGGGACACATTATGGTGCATTTCTGAACAATTAATTTACATGACTCATAAGTGTCTTTTTTTGGAGAATTGGACTGCACTAACACTTTTTTTTCTTTATTTACGAAAAGATAGCGGATCATAACTCATTTGTTTGTTCTTGTTCACTTTCTTTGTATCCAGCACGTGAGGAAAACAACTCAGCCATTTCTTGACATTATTTCGCAGTACAGGGTCTTTTATTTAATACAGATCGCGGACACAGAAGAGTCATATTAATAATGTGCAAAATCAACTCTCACTTTTATCTCTCTCCAGATGTGCTGTGATTTCTAGTATTCCAGCAGGAGCTTCCAACAGCTACTTGTGTAATTGGATGGAGGGACAATATGTATTTGTGGTTAATCCTGGAACTTCTAAGATTCTTGTTCTCTGTGAGGTGAAAGTCTATGTGGTTTATCCAGGTAATGCATAACGTAATTCAGTGGTTTTAATATAGTTATAGAGTGTAGTTCTAGTCTAGATCCAGACAGATCTGGTAGAAGTGCATTCCTAAAATGAAGTAAACATTTGTAAAATAAAATATTTCTCAATATTTTACAGGTAATTTGGCAGCAGGAGGAAGCGCCATACAGTCATCAACAGCCGCCGGCTGGATCGCTGAACAGGCCATTGATTTCAAGCCAGGTTTCACACAACCATCATTAGCGTGCTCATCAACCACTTATCAGACTAACCCATGGTGGAGGCTGGATCTGCGTAATACTTACAGAGTTAATCGAGTGGTCATCACTAACAGACGAGACTGTTGTCCAGAACGAATAAATGGAGCAGAGATTCGCATCGGAAACTCTTTGGAGAACAACGGCAACAACAATCCTGTGTGAGACCCTCTTTCAGTGGCTTAATATCCATAGAAATCCCTGATTCCTCAAGGCTGAAAACACAAGTGCAGAAAGAATAAAGTCTAAATGAAGTTTTCTCTGTCTCTCTGTAGATGTGCTGTGATTTCTAGTATTCCAGCTGGTGTTTCGTTCACCTACACTTGTAACGATATGGAGGGTCGATATGTGAATCTGATCATTCCTGGAGATTCAAAGGCTCTCTCTCTGTGTGAGGTGGAGGTCTATGGAGAAGGTCTGATCAAACAAACTATGTTGAAATATGGCCATTTATTATTGATTTCTTTATTGATTATATATGTTCTCAGCAGTCGCTGAGACACTAAACCATGTTCACCCTTACTGCAAGTGAACCTGTATTTAATGTCATCTGGGTCATATTTTGTTTTACTTTGTTGATGATTTTTTTTAGGATCTGCCCATCTTTTTAATCTTATGCCTAGCTCACACTACCCGATTTGGGTAGTGTGTGACACGCGAGTGACAAACACGCAGTGTGAATGATCGCTATATATCTGGACCTGTCGATTCATAATCCTGCTGTGTGAAATGAGTTCTGACTGAAAATAACAACAATAAGCTAAGATACAGGCCAGCGGGAGGTTCAGGGAGGAGTTATAGACCAGAATATCAGTATTTTAATAGATATATTTACAATTATATCCAACAGAAACAGACATTTTCACGCCCATCCGCAGCAGCAGAACATTGCAAAATGATTTATTTAACTCAAACTCACTTTGCAGTCATTGCTCCCTGTGTCTCTCCAACAATTTCCTCCGTCATAATCTTTTTTATTTTTCTCCTTTTCGCTGCAAATCTGCACACAGAAAATTTGAAGAGCAAACTTTCTGCAGTTTATCATTTTTATATCAATTCCAGTCTCGTGAGAATTCCAGTCTGACGACGTGTGATCTCACGTTGTTTACTTGTCACATCGCACGTGGGTTTGGTTGGGAACGCTGGGAAACGAGTTTGCGCACCGGAGAGAGAGTTGTTGGCGATTCTTCCTCTTGTTCAGTCATGCGGTGTGAAACCCCTGTCGCCGATCCATCGGTCAGTGTGAACATAGCAGAGACTGAATGCTACCCCAGATAGTCATGCAGTGTGAAAAGAGTAGTTTGAAAATCGTGCAGTCTGAACTCGGCATTAAGTGACAGATGAATTTGTAGAAGTGACAGAATACTGTAGATTTTATAGACACACAGACTTTGATGCCAAAAGGGAAAGATGCAATGACGTATTTTGGAATCTTAAAACTGCATGATTGTATTATCATTGTTTTCCTCTGCTGTCTGACCCATCATACCCACTGATCTAAACGATAGAGAGTGACATTGTGTGTGTTTCAGGTCCTTGTTTAAAGCAAACTTTTGTGAAGCTCAAACTGAAGTCCAGCTTGAGTCTGTCTGATGCCGCAGCAAGAGCCCGGCTCCTGACGAGGTGAGAGAGAGAGAGAGAGAGAGAGAGAGAGAGAGAGAGAGAGAGAGAGAGAGAGAGAGAGAGAGAGAGGAGAGAGAGAGAGAGAGAGAGAGAGAGAGAGAGAGAGAGAGAGAGAGAGAGAGAGAGAGAGAGAGAGAGAGAGAGAGAGAGAGAGAGAGAGAGAGAGAGAGAGAAACACACAGAAATCTGAGCGCATTCAAAGAGGTTTTAAGAGATATGCTTGTTTCAGCTGGAATCTGTTCTGGCGGGAAGAGGATTTCAAACGTGACACTGCGCTGGTCTCAACTGCCCGAACAGGAAGTGATGCGGAAGGAAGCTGCGCCTGGTGAGTGTGTTCATTGAAGAAACACTGGAAACCTGAACAAGAATGCTGATTCATTCAAATAAATGTGCATACTACAAATGAAACAATATCTTATGATATAATTAACTTTTTTTACAGCTCAATGTGGTCAAAGGAAGTGATGACGGAAAACTTTTGGATCAGTTCTTCAGTTACATTACTTGTATATTCTCTGTTTCTCAATATTGATCATCATAAAGTTGTATGTGAACATTTTAACTATGGATTCCAGAAAATGCTTAAACTCTGAAGTTGCTTTAAAGAAATGTGTATTGCATAAAGTGCTATAATTAAACTTAAACTTAATTTGACAATTTAAAGCAGTGGTATTTTATTATCATTAATATACTATCATAGTTTTTAACATTTTGAGTTTGTTCTTATTTTTATAAATAATTTTGTTGCTCGTTTTCTAATTTTTATTACTGGTAGTTAAAGAAGTCTTTATAGTTTTGTTTTAGTTTGAGTTTGTTAGTTATCTTAGTGCTTAAACAAAACAAAAATGAGAAATGTTGACAGTGCATTGAGTAGGATTATCCATAAATAAAGCCCATCAGATTAACACAACTCCACATTCCACAGATCAGGGAGATTCCCCACCGAGCCATTACAACTAGGGTTTGTGACAGAGCTGACCAATAAAGAAGACCATCATTTATTTCACAAACTTAAACCCTCTGTTAGATCAAATGGCCAAGTAACAGCTTAAATGGTTAGTTCACCCAAAAATGTAAATTCTGTCATTAATTCCTCAACCTCATGTCGTTCGTCACCCATAAGACCTCCGGTCATCTTTGGAACACAAATTAAGATATTTCTGTTGAAATCCGATGGTTTAGAAAGGCCTCCATTGAAACCAATATAATTTCCTCTCTCAAGACCCATAAAAGGCACTAAAGACGTCGTTACAAAGTCCACCTCACTAGAGTGGCTCTACAATCATTTTTTGAGGCGAGAGGAATAGTTTTTATGCGCAAAAAAACGGAGTAACGACTTATATAGTGATGGACGAAAACACTGCTTCCTGAAGCTTCGGAGCGTTATGAATCATGGTTCGGATGGTTCGGATCGTGTGTCAAACCGCCTGTTGTTACGAGCTCCACAAACACAGCCTTCGGTCGTAACATACAGAGCGACACCTGGTACGTGTTGCCCGGAGTCCCGTCTCCTGCTCCCAAAATCACCACAATACCACCAGTTGGGTCAGAGAGGAAGTTGTGTTTATTTCCTAAAGGAACAACCTAAAAGACTTCAGTGGGTCGGCCAAAATAACAAACATAAGAGGGGGATCTACCTATCTTTTTTAAAGGTCTTCCCTGGAAAAGAGATAACAAGAGAAACACATAAGTCTTACCTCCCTGCTAATGGAAAAAACAGGAGAAAATAGTAATTAACCAAAAAGACGGCATCCCACTGACAAAAGATCTGCATGGGAAAGGACAATCCACATTTACAAGCCTATACCACTAACAATTGGTAATCCCCACTAGGAAAGAGAGGTAGTGAGAGAGCATATAACACAGCTTTTGTTCCACACACCGCAACATTACCACAACACAAATAAACACTTAGTGTCGATCAGACACGTAACACTCTTCCTCATCCCAAAATATTAAGACTTTAATCTCCCATCACCTAACCGGTATTTTCAGCACTATGGGGTCTGGACAGCGCATCAGCGATTACATTCTCTGTGCCGCGCTTATGGACAATCTCTAGATTGCTTTCCTGAAGCGTAAGAGCCCAACACATTAAGCGCTGATTCGTATTGTACATACGGTTGAGAAAAACCAAGGGGTTATGGTCTGTATAAACCTTGATTGGAAAGGTAGAACCACCTAGGTAAACCTCGTGCTTCAATGCCACCAACAAGGTTAGGGCCTCTTTTTTGATAGTGCTATACCTGCACTGCGTGCAACAGAATTTTTTCAAGAAGTAACACACTGGCTTTTTCACAGAAGGTCGGTTAAGGGCGCAACAAGTGTAGCAAAATTGCGACAAAAACTCAGATAATAATCGGCCATTCCAATAAAGCGGCGCAACTCCCGTTTATTCGTGTGTACTGTGAAACTCAGATATAGCAACCACCTTAGCATCCAGTGGGCAAACTTGACCTTGACAAACACGTTTTCCAAGGTCTGTGACGTATGCTTTAGCGAACTCACATTTCGACAGGTTCACTGTTAAGGATGCAGTTGCTAGACAAGAAAACACATCATGAAACGTTTCAACATGTTCTTCCCATGTGGAAGAATATACAACAATATCATCCAGATATGCACCACACTTTTGTACTCCACGGAGTACCAGCTGCATTAGACGTTTGAAAGTGGATGGCACGTTCCGCATTCCGAACGCCATCACAGAGTATTGACAGAAACTGTCCGGAGTGACAAATGCTGAAACTTCGCAGCGCGTGCCTTAAGGGGCACCTGCCAGTAACCCTTAAGTAGGTCAAGTTTTGACACAAACTTGGCAGGACCGACCCTATCAATAAGGTCATCTATTCGTGGTAGGGGAAAGCAGTCAGGCTTAGTTACTGCATTAACTTTTCGAAAATCGGTACAGAACCGAACGTCGAATTAGCTTTTGGCACAAGAAGGCATGGAGAGCTCCAGACGCTCTGGCAAGGATCTGCCAAACCATTCCGTAACATGTATTCCACCTCCATTTTCATATTATCACGTTTACGAGGATTAATCTCACACGCGTGGCAGGATCGACAGTATTTCGCAACACTCGTTCTCAAACAGGGCCAATAGAAATACTTCAAAACACGCTGAAAGGTTTTATTCACTCCAAAATGCCCTGCCATAACGTGATCATGGGCTAGTTCAAGCACTACTGAACGATAGCACGTAGGCAACACAATTTGATAAACAGGGTCTAACTTGGTCCCGTCTGCAGACATTGGAAGCCATTTGCGCATTAAAACATCCTCTTCCCAATAGTAACCTATTCTTACATGAACGAGGTCATTTTTTGTTTTCACGGCAGCTTTAATACAGTGAGACAAAGAGGGATCAGATTTCTGCGCAATACAGAGCTGCTTCCGCCCAAAGTTAACCCTTTTATCGCCTATAACAGAGCCCGTCTCTAATACACGGTCATCAACGGACAGAAATAACTCCCTCGGGCCTGAACGTACTAGATAAGAATCCAACAGATCAACTATATCCTACATTTTTTTTGATTGAGAGCGCGTAACTGCACATGCTGGAAACAAGGTGGAGCGACAACCGATGGCTCGGAGTCCCGTGTAGGGGACTCTGATACTAAAGGGAAAGGGAACACTTTACCTCCTGCTAAATCATTCCAAATGATAAAATTTACGCCCTCTACAGGAAGTTACGCGCATACTCCGACATCCACCAGGCCTGAGACTAAATCTGACTTCAAGAGCATGGAGTGAACAGGAACTCTAATACATCCCTGTTCTATCCCCGAACCAAAATATCAGTTCCTGTGTATGTTTCCTCTGACAATGGAAGCGCATTTTCGCAAATAAACGAGTGAGCAGCGCCAGTGTCCCTTAAAATGGATACTCTCTTTGGCCAACTGTCCGAAGAAATAGAAACTGAGCTACTCATCAGAAAAGGCTTAAACATCTCCGTTCCAACTGACAACGCCTCTGCGTTTCCTGTCAGTGGCTCAAACGTCACATGTGCAACATCTTTCGCTTTAGTAGCCGCATTCTTTTGTTTCCATGCCTTGCAGTCAGATGACTGGGATCAAGGCAGTGGAAACATACGCGCTTAGACTCTGCACGCCTAAATACATTTCCGACAGACGTGCACGCACGAATAACTACAGAATTCCGTTCAGCATACACTTTTACATTTTGATTTTGACGTGCTGTATTAAAAATTGTTCGGTGAGTTAATACGTATTCATCAGCAAACACTGCTGCTTCCGACAAAGAAATAACTTTTTGTTCATTTAAATGTAACACCAAGTGACAAAAGATCTGCATGGGAAAGGACAATTCACATTTACCGGCCTATACCGCTAACAATTGGTAATCCCCACTAGGATTTTACTCTAAAGGGCAGTCCAGCAGCTTTACACACACATGGCTGGTGCACAACAACAAGAAGCAGGAGAGGGGAACTCCTCGAGCAGTCTTCCTTCCAGGCTTTTATCCACCGAACGATTCCCGGCTCTACCCACATAAACAGCTGCACCTGTTCACAACAATCAGCACGGAGCAACAGAGGGAGAGCGACAGAGAAAGAGAGAGAGAGAGCATATAACACAGCTTTTGCTCCACACACCGCAACACTACCACAACACAAATTCGATACACAAATTTGATACACTGATTCATAACGCTCTGAAGCTTCAGGAAGCAGTGCTTTAAAATTGGCCATCACTAAATAAGTTGTTATTTCATTGTTTTAGCACAAAAAAACTACTCGTCATTTCATAAAATGATTGTAGAGCCCCTCTAGTGAGGTGGACTTTGTAACGACGTCTTTAGTGCCTTTTATGGGTCTTGAGAGAGGAAATTACATTGGTGTAAATGGAAGCCTTTCTAAACCATCAGATTTTAACAGAAATATCTTCATTTGTGTTCAGATGATGAACAAAGGTCTTACGGGTGTCAAACGACATGAGGGTGAGGAATTAATGACAGAATTTAAATTTTGGGGTGAACAAAATTAATGCATAAATCCTTGGCCATATCAGGAAACAGAGACTCGTGAAGGTAGTACCAATGGTGGGGGCATACATGTCCCACCCGCAAATTGCACCTATGTTTTCAGGTTAAGTAACCGACGGACTAAATATTCAGGTCATTTCAATCTTATTTTCTTTGATCATTTTGAAAAAATAAAATCGTAGAACACACCTTGTAAAAGTACCACATCTCAGTCACAAACGTGCCCAGTCACTGTCACTGTCAACATAACCCAAAATTTTAGCTACAACCTGTCCACATACAAAACATGAGCAGCGGTTACAACACACGTTAGACTCTTTATTTCCACTTTTGGTATATATTTTCTGAATTTTTATTGGAAATACACGCCTTTCCGATCTAGTATGTGATGGGAAAAGGAAGTACAGCGAGTTAGGCAAAAGGCAGATACGAATCTCAGGTTGAATTGCATCAAAACTTAATGCCACACTCCTTAACCTTACACTTTCACTACTGACAGTGACCACTACTGACTATTTCTTACCACAAAGACGCCAGTAGGAGTTCTAGGCCTTTGACTTTTAAACAGATATATGTTCAGGTTATTTACAGTGAGTCAAAGTTAACCAGGTTAATATAATGACAGGACTGAAGACGTTTATCATATGTGATGCAATTTAAAATGTTTCTTACATTTAATTATTTGGTTTGAATTACATACAATGTCAGAAGCATCATACCCATTCGACAAGTGGATTTTGAATTTGTATCTCTTGTGGAGAGAGTTTTATTTTATATATGTGGCAGTTTGCAATTTTAGATTAAATCCGCCCACGCCACCCGGAAATGGTCCGGAAACCCCCAGATAATTCAGGTACAGAAAGCACGCAGATACGTAGTTCTTAAACAAGTAATCCAAATCAAGAAATCAATTCAACACAAAATGAAAAGAAAATACAAAACCCAAATCAAACATTCATAATAACATACAGGTATAAGGGTGACACTTATATGACTTATATGACAGGGTCAAGGAGCACTATAAAAGCACCAATTTAGATGTATCCTGGCAGGCTGTACACACGATGCATGTTGATCAATTTGGAAGTCGTCCTTCACCAGATGGAGACCATCACGCTGTTGGGTTAGAATTCACAGAAAAGTTCACAGAAAAGGCACGGCCCGAACAAGAGACTGGAGGATGATCGAACACAGCGTCTTGCAAGTGAAACACCAACCAATCCATCCAGAATCATTCAGTATCCCACGCAGATAAGGGTTCCAGAAAGTTGCACCAGCCAGAGTCCTCAAAGCCTGCTGCAACACCTTCCTGCCTTGTACCACTATTAAAATATAACATTAGCTTTAGGAGGTGATCGTATGTTAGCTTAGGCATAAAGAAAATGCATCACATACCTGCGATAACTAACTCACACCGCGCCGCTCTCCTCAGCCACACTGTACGTCAAACAAGTTCCAAATTACCCTTCCTGACGCAAAACATTCAGAATGCATTTACCACCAGTAGCTCTTACCTCCTAAACCCAAACACGGGGCCCCAGAAACTATGTCCCGGACCCGGAATAACACGCTTGCCTAGATGTCCATCTTTTCGTATCTCTTTTACCGTATATACCCGTATATAAGACGTAGGGCCCTCATGTGTAGCAGGCCGAACGGAATAACGTTGGACGCTGCTGCTAGATGTCCCAACACCTTCTGGAAGTGTTTCACAGTGATGCTGTGGCCCAGCTTTATTTTTGAGACTATCGCCAGAACGGTCTTGACTCGCGCGGGGGAAAGTTGCGCCCGCATCGAAACTGAATCCCATATTATCCCCAGAAAACTCGTCTTCTGGGCTGGCGTCAACACGCTCTTCTTCGTGTTGAGTCTCAGCCCCAAGCATTGGATATGTGCTAGAACTACATCTCGATGTTGAACTGCCATCTTGTACGACTGTGCCAGTATCAGCCAGTCGTCGATATAATTCAGAACATGGATGCCCTGAAGTCTCAGTGGAGCCAGAGCTGCATCCATGCACTTGGTGAATGTGCGAGGGGAAAGAGCTAGACCAAACGGAAGCACTCGATATTGGTACGCTTTGCCCCCGAAAGCGAACCTCAGAAACCTACTGTGGCAAGGAAGGATGGAGACATGAAAATAGGCGTCTTTTAAATCTATCGTGACGAACCAGTCCTTGGCCTGGATCTGACTCACGATGGTGGGAATAGTTAACATCTTGAACCTGAATCTCCTCAGAGACCGGTTCAGATACCTCAGATCTAAAATTGGCCGAAGCCCTCCATCCTTTTTTGGAACTATAAAGTACCGGCTGTAGAACCCGGCCTCCCTCTCTGACGGTGGGACCCGTTCTATGGCTCCCTTTATCAGCAGGGATTCTACTTCTTGTTCTTTTCCCCAAACCCGCTCTGGCACCACTGCAGTCCATGCCACCCCATTGAATTTTGGAGGGGGGTGATCGAACTGCAGTCTGTACCCTAATTCTACAGTCCGCAGGACCCATGTGGATATATTCGGAAGGCATTTCCATGCGCCGAGGTAATCTACTAAGGTCGCCCTTGGAGGTCCTGCCGCAGCTAGGACTTCTTCCCAGCAGCCTTCTTAGTTCCTCAGATCACCCTTCTGCACAGAAGCCTGCTGGTGAGAGCGCCTCCTCTGTTGCCAAGCTCCCGGAGGAGGGGCTCTAGAGGCAACGCTCTCCTTCTGCACCTAACGGTGCGAGGAGCTGGCTGACGGCTGAGGCTGCCCACTAGTGGAAGCCTTCCCAGGTTTTGGCCGACGAGGGAGGAACTGTCGGAAGGCCGCGGATTGCTTTTTCGCCTCCTGAAACCTGTCGACGACCGAATTAACGGCGTCGCCGAACAGGCCAGAAGGCGAAATCGGGAAGTCCAGGATAAAGGTTTTATCCTTCTCCTTCATCCCCGACAGATTTAGCAATAAGTGTCTCTCCACAATCACCATTGAAGCCATGGAGCGGCCGATGGCACGGGCCGTCTCCTTGGTGACTCGGAGAGACAAATCCGCAGCCTTCCTGAGCTCGAGAATGTCCTCCGGGGAGGGACCCTCGCACTCGTCGAGCTTTTTTAGGAGGTCGGCCTGGTACGCCTGCAATATAGATAATGTGTGCAGGGAACTACCAGCCCGACCCGCCGCCATATATGCCCTGCCCACCAACAGCGATGTGTCCATACACGGCTTGGTGGGCAGTACCGGGGCTTTCAGGGACGATGCCGATTCGGGTGAAAGATAGCCCGCTAGAGCATCTTCCACGCGCGGCATCGTCCCGTAGCCGGCCTCACGCGCCCCCAAAACTTTAGCATAATCTAATACAGGGGGATAAGCTCCTCTATAAGCTCCTCTTGGGCGGGTGGGTGCGGTGGCGACATGTATCCCGCACCACCCGCCTCGATGTTAATCTCCTCCGGATCCTCGGACCCGGAGAGGATCATCATCCGATTCTCCACCCCGAGGGAAGAAGCCGCTTCGCGGGCTTCCACACGAGGTGGGAGAACCTCTGAACTGTCAGAGGTAGATTGAGAAAGTGCCTCAGCAGTCTAAATCTCC
The DNA here is from genome assembly GCA_023029165.1 of Gobiocypris rarus. Lineage (NCBI taxonomy): Eukaryota > Metazoa > Chordata > Actinopteri > Cypriniformes > Gobionidae > Gobiocypris > Gobiocypris rarus. Next base: position 57,601,220 of record CM040912.1, read on the forward strand.
GCTGACAAGTCCAGCTGTGAGCCCCATGATCTGGGCCCGGAACCACGGGGCTCACGCGGTTGGCCGGCCTCATCAAAGATCGCCAACCGGGACCGCAGCACCCTGAGCGTCAGTAGCTCACAATGGCTACAGGCGGCTCCCTCGAGAGCCGCCTGAGCATGCTGAACGCCCAGGCACTCAACACACAGGGTGTGTGTGTCCGCTCTCGAAATAAAGCGGGGACACGGGTACACACAACTCTTAAATTCAGTCGCCATCTCAATATTTCTTATATATATAGAATACGGGACAAACAACAGTAAATAGACAGACAGTTTCACACAGAGCGTTATGCTGAAGAGCGATAACTGACGCTACAATGCGCTGGGCTCCCCTTTATAGCTTCCGGGTATGCCGTCACATCTACGTCATGACGTAGCACTAATCAGGATTAGACTAGTTTCATTCATACTTCAGATGCGTTGATGCTTAGGGAGCATCCCCAAATTCGTCGTTCCGACGCAGTGCGAAGTTCCCTCGATATAGGGAACTACGGTCCTTGCCGGAAATTACGTAATCGCCTAGAAGTAATATTAAATTACACTTAATTATTATTTACTCATAATTATTTAACAATTGCTTAATGCACACAATTATTTAACCCACATCTACATAAGAAACAAATAATATATGGCTCTTACACATCTGGCCCTTTATTGGTTGGGCAGGAGACCAAACAATTATCCTAATCATATTCAAATACTAGAGCCATTTCACTTGAACATTTATAGTAATAGAAATAGAGAAATAGTTACTTTGTTCTTCCACCTTTCCTTTGGTTATCTTTCCTTTTGGTAATTATTTCGATAGTCTGAATGCTTACATTGCCTCTTGAATTAAGCACAACTTATTTACAGGTCTCTCCAGTATATTCGTTTTGGTCTTTAACTTTAAACGACATTCTGTTCCACTGGAGTCTGGCAATGTTTTAATTACTCTTCCCATTATCCAAGAATTACGGGGGGAAGAATGGTCCACAACTAGCACCACTTCACCAAGTTCAACATTTCTTTTAAAGTTTGACCATTTGCTGCGTTCCTGAAGAGTCGGAAGGTACTCTTGAGTCCATCTGCTCCAGAACACATCAGCAAGATATTGGACTTGTTTCCAACGTTTTCTTGCATATTGGTCCTCTTTGTTAAAGACACCTGGTGGTAAGCTGGGCTGAGTTTTCAACAACAGTAAATGGTTTGGTGTCAGAGGCTCAAGGTCATTTGGATCTTCTGATGTACTAGTTATTGGTCTGTTGTTGATGATGCTTTCCACTTCACACATGATGGTATACAGACTGTCATCATTGATAGACTGTTCCTTTAAGAGAGTGTTGAGTACCCTTCTTACAGTACGAATTTGACGCTCCCAAACTCCACCTTGATGAGATGCAGCTGGACTGTTGAAGATCCATTTAATCCCTTTCTGTAGCATGGTGTTCTCCACTTTGTTATGGTCCAGGTTTTTTTAGTGCCTCTCGTAACTCTTTCTGCACCGACAAAATGTGTGCCGTTGTCAGAGCGCATGATTGACACTTGTCCTCTTCTACTTATGAAACGCCTCAAAGCATTTATACATGAGTCAGTGTCCAAACTATCAGCTATCTCAATGTGCATTTCTCTAATTGTTAGGCAAGGCAAGGCAAGTTTATTTATATAGCACATTTCATACACAATGGCAATTCAAAGTGCTTTACATAGAAAATGAAATTAAAATAGTGATAAGACTTAAGAATACCACAAGTAAGACTTAAAAATAATAACAGGATAATTAAAACAGTTGTAAAGAGAATTTTTAAAATAAGAAGACAATAGAAATATATAGTTGTAAATATATTTAAAAAGAATAAAATTATTACAGTATATATAGATAAAAAAAATAAAAAAATTAAGATGATGCATAGATTAGACTAGGTGCAAACAGTGGGACGTACAGTGCCACAGAGCTCATTCAGTAAAGGCACAGCTGAATAGATGTGTTTTGAGTCTAGATTTGAATGTGGCTACTGTTGGAGCACATCTGATCTCTTCTGAAGCTGGTTCCAGCTGCGGCACAATAGCTGAACGCAGACTCTCCTTACTTTGAGTGAACTCTTGGTATTTCTAACTGACTTGATCCTGATGATCTGAGTGATCTGATGGGTTTGTATTTAATCAGCATATCTGCGATGTATTGAGGTCCTAGGTCATTGAGTGATTTATAAACAAGTAATAATACTTTAAAATTGATCCTAAATGTAACTGGAAGCCAGTGTAAAGACCTGAGGACTGGCGTGATATGGTCATATTTCCTGGTTCTGCTCAGAATCCTGGCCGCAGCGTTCTGTATGAGCTGCAGCTGTCTAATGGTCTTTTTGGGAAGGCCGGTTAGAAGACCATTACAATAGTCCACCCTGCTGGTGATGAAAGCGTGAACAAGTTTCTCTAAGTCTTGCCTGGAAACAAAGCATCTAATTCTTGCAATATTTTTCAGATGATAGTAAGCTGATTTAGTTATTGCTTTGACATGACTATTGAAACTCAGGTCTGACTCCAAAATCACACCAAGATTCCTGACTTGATTTTTTGTTATTAGACCTTTTGTCTCAAGATATGCTCACCTTGAGAATTTCATCTTTGTTTCCAAATGTAATGATTTCAGTTTTGTCTTTGTATAACTGAAGATAGTTTTGGCTCATCCAACTGTTAACTTCATCAATGCATTTGCACAGGGAGTCAATGGGGCTATAGTCATTAGGTGATAGTGCTAAGTAGATCTGGGTGTCGTCAGCATAGCTGTGGTAAGCCATTTGGTTCTCTCTCATTATTTGGCTCAGTGGCAGCATATACAGGTTGAATAGGAGTGGTGCTAGAATTGACCCTTGTGGGACTCCGCATGTCATGGATGTCCAGTCAGACTTATGGTCACCTATACTCACATAATAACCTCTTCCTTCTAAGTACGACCTGAACCATTTAAGGACCATCCCAGAAAGTCCGACCCAGTTTTCCAGCCTGTCAAGAAGTATGTTATGGTCAACAGTGTCGAATGCAGCACTGAGGTCGAGTAGCACCAGAATTTATGTTTTGCCTGTATCTGTATTGAGGCGAATATCATTTATTATCTTTATAAGTGCTGTTTCTGTGCTGTGATGTGGTCGGAAACCAGATTGAAAATTGTCAAAGTATCCGCTTTGAGCTTAAGAATTTGTTCAGCTGACTGAAGACAACTTTTTCAATGATCTTGCCTATGAAGGGGAGATTTGAGATTGGTCTGTAGTTGTTCAATATGGAGTTATCCAGATTTCTCTTTTCAGAAGAGGCTTAACTACTGCGGTTTTAAGGAGGTTGGAAAATTCCCATTGAGAAGTGATGAGTTTACCACTTCTAGCAGATTTGCTTCTAAACAGTTAAACACACTTTTGAAAAAGAAGTGGGAGTGTGTCAAGGAGGCAGGTTGATGTTTTAAGGTGCTGTACCGCTTTCTTCTAAAATTTTATAATCAATTGCTTCAAAATCAGACATAGTAACTTTCCGAGGTTGTGGTCTGATCTGACTGACCCCAGAGCAACTCACGGATGTGCTGATCGCCTTCCTGATATTATTTATTTTCTCTGAGAAGAAGGAAGCAAATTCACTGCATTTGCTGTCAGAGAGCATTTCACTGGGAATGTGACTCGGAGGGTTTGTCAGTCTCTCTACAGTAGCAAAAAGAGTGCGCGTGTTGTTTATGTTTCTGTTTATAATATTTGAGAAGAAGGTCTGTCTAGCCTTGCCTAGTTCCACATTGAAATCATGAAGGCTGTCTTTATAGATGTTATAATGGATTATAAGTTTTGTGTTCCGCCACATGCGTTCAGATTTCCTGCATTGTCTTTTCATTATTTGCACTGCCGTTGAGTTTCTCCAAGGTGCTTTCTGTCTGCCACTCTTTTTCTTGACTTTCTCAGGAGCAATATCATCAATTACACTCTTAACTTTTGAGTTAAAGGAGTCAAGGAGGGAATCAACAGAGTCTGCAGATATGCTTGGTGTTAGAGATATAGCCTTCATAAATAGCTCACTAGTGTTCTCATTTAAGCTTCTCTTTTTGACAGCGACAGATCTAGCTTCAATGGCAGGAGAGATTGAAATATCAAAGAAAATACAGAAATGATCAGACAATGCTACATCTTTAACAACAGTTGATGAAATGTTTAGACCCTTGCTGATAAGTAAGTCTAGAGTGTGTCCACGATTGTGTGTGGGACCATGTACATGCTGTGTCAAATCAAAAGTGTTAAGAACAGTCATGAGCTCTTTTGTTGTACTGGATTCAGCATGTACATGGATTCAACAGTCTATGTGAATGTTAAAATCCCCAGCAATGGCAAAACAATCAAACTCTGAGGAGATTATTGATAACAGCTCTGTAAAGTCCTCAGTAAAGGATGGAGAGTATTTTGGAGGCCTGTAAACAATGATAAGCAGGATGCGTGGAGCACCTTTTAACACAATACCCAGATATTCAAAAGACAGATAGTCACCAAATGATACTTGCTTACATTGATAGACATCTTTAAAAAGAGCAGCAATACACCCACCTCTTCTAAACGCTCTGGAGATACTCATAAAACTAAAGTTAGGAGGGGCTGTTTCATTGAGGACTGTTGCACTGCAGTTTTCTTCAAGCCAAGTTTCATTTAGAAGCAAAAAATCTAGGTTGTTTGTGGTTATTAAGTCATTGACTAGAAATGATTTGTTCTTAAGTGAACGGATATTTAAAAGTGCTAACTTAACAGTATTAATTTTTCCCCCCACAGTAATCTTTGTTTGACATGTAATAGGCAGCAGATTAGATGGGTTTGCTATACGGTCTGAGAAGGTCTTACACTGTCTATCACGTAACAGAACAGAAATAGAGAGAGACAGGCACACTGGGTTCCCGCCGCTCTGTAAACATTTGATAAAGTTACTGTTATCATGGCGGGGACCCAACACACATCACTGAGAGCTGGTATCAGTTGTTTTTGGTTCACCTACAACAGATAGAGGAGGGTGTTGGCCCTGGCGTTGTGACCGAAGAAATCTCACAGGAGGAGGCTGAGAGCGAGCTGGGCCCACAGGCTTTGATGATTGTGGGGCTCGACGCTCTTGGTTGATATCTGGGGCTCGCAGAAATCGAGTGTGATAGTCTGGTTCCAGCATAGACCATTTGCTCCATTCTCTCTGAGAAGCTCAGAAGCGGGGATGCTGGAGGGAGGAATAACATGTCTGGTGAGGGTGGCTGTTGTTCTGGTGTTATCGGAGGCTGAATTATGTTATCATCCAGTTCATGGAGTGACTTAGACATTTCATGCAATTTCCTGTTCAGACTAGTCATAAAGCGTAACAGTTCACTAGTCTGACTCTTTAGAGCCCACCCTTTCGTGCACCTCCACAGTATGGGCAGAGATGTTACTGTTCAGTCCCTCAATCTGTGTCAGTTCTAATACGTCACAGTCTGTCTGTGGTGAGCACTGTGGGCGGGACTCAGCTGGGAGTGTGTCCGTGAGCAGTGGCTGTGTGGTGTTATCAGTGTCCTTGTGGAGTGTGTCATCTGCATGTCCATTCAGATGCTGAAATGAAGTCCTGTAGTCGTCCATAGTCTTTTCAGGTGTGTGTGTGCCATTCAGGTCGAGTGGGTTTGCACACACAGCTGAGGGATGGTGTAGGGAAAAGTGAATATTGTCCTTTAGCACTCTTGCACCAAGTTTGTTTGGGTGAAGGCCATTTGATGTAAACAATTGTCTCTGGCTCCAGAATAGATTAAAGTTGTCGATGAAGTTCACTCCCTTTATGTTGCAGGTTTTTTGCAGCCATGTATTAAGCCCAAGTAACCGTGAGAACCTATTTGTTCCTCTCGCTGGAAGTGGTCCACTGATGAACGGTTGAACTTTTAGTTTTCTAAGTGTTTCAAAAAGTACATTGAAATCCCTCTTAATGAGTTCTGACTGCTCTCTGAATATCGTTTTTCCCCACATGAATGACAAGTCGATTTGCAGTCTTATGTTTCATCAGAATGTTCTGAATTTCCCTGTTTATGTCAGAAACTGTGGCTTGTGGAAGGCAGCATGTAGTTGTATCCCTGCTGCTAATGTTTCTGACTGTGGAGTCCCCCACTATCAGAGTCCTGGTCTCAGCTGCGCTCTGAGCTGAGTGCCGCTGTCTGCTCGACCTTGAGCGCCTGTTGGTAACAGTGTTAGCTGCGGGCTGATACGATCTGTATTCGATTACATTCATCACATTTGGGGATTCATCACCCACATTCATTAATACTTCAAATCTGTTTTCAAGTTGTATAGTTGGTGGTAGGAAATCAGCGTTTGCAATCCTTGTGTCTGGGGTAGAGCATGCTAATGTGGCAGTATGTGACGCTCATGACAATCTGATGTCTCGGGTCCCTTTGGGTCTTGCTCCCTGTTTGTGCCATCGATTAGTGTGTTGATCAGTTATTTGTTTCCCCTGTTGGGTAGCACTATATTTATGGGAATCACCGGCAGAGTGCAGAGGGCGTTCATGTTGAAGCTCTGTGTGATTCGTCTGGTTCGGTGGTTCCGCAAATAACTTTGTTTCAAGAACTGCAATCCTCTGTAAAAGTCTGTGGCAGTTTGTGCAGCAAGTAGATTCTAGAGGAGGCATTTTCTTATCCTTCTGAATGTAGGCAGCTGTGTTTTCCCTTCTCCGGAATGTAAGCTGATGGCAGTGGGAGGCAGTGGGAGTTTCAAATTTTATCATTGAAGTCAAGCTTTGTTGTTTGAGCACTGTGCTGATTTACAGAAGTTGAAATTACGAGATAAAATATAGAAGCGATAGAGCAAAGCGCGGAGCAGTAAGCAAGAGCTTCCGAACAGTAGCAAAGCAGGAAGCCTATTGTTAGGCAAGTGAACAACACTCCATACCTTTTTACAGTACTCCGGCCCCGGTTTACGTCGAAGGGTCCAAAATAATCTACGCCCACTTTGTGAATGGGGGTTTATCAGGTAGAAGGCGATCTTCTGGCAAACTTGCCATCTTTTGCTCTCCCTCTCTTCCATTGAGTCTGCAACAAATTTATGTATAAGTTTTCAAATAGCTGAGTTGGCTTGGGGGCTCCAGAATTTTTGTCAGAGTTTAGATAACATGTAGTTTTCTGTACACCACTGCATGCCGAGTGCTCTCGAGGGCCAGAGAATCCTGATCCAAATCGAGGTATTTTATGCCACTGGCCCTTTGTTCTTCTGGGGTGGACAATAATACTTTTCTACTATTGCTTACCCACTTTGTTTAACAGAACCCTCTTTCAGCACACAAATCTCGAACATCCCTTACTAAGACAATTGCCTTTTGTTCTGTAGACACAGATTTTAAACAGTCGTCCACGTAAAAATTGTACAGAACTGTTTCTACAGCCTTTGGAGATGCTACATCTTTTCTGTCCTCTGCTGTCTTTCTCAGTGCATAAGATGCACAGGTAGGTGATGAAGTGGCTCCAAATAAGAGCCCCAATATCCTAAATTCTTCTATGGGTGCATTCAAATTGCCTTCTGGCCACCACAGAAAGCAAAGCAGATCTGCATCCTCCTCAGGAACCCTCACCTGATAGAACATCGACTCCACATCTGCCATCATAGCTATTGCTTCTTCTCTTAATCTGGTAAGCACACCAATAAGTGTGTTTGTGAGGTTTGGACCTTGCACCAATTGGCTGTTTAGAGACATGCCTTGAAACGAAGCGGTGCAATCAAAAACTACTCGTATTTTGTTTTTCTTTGGGTGGTACACCCGTGGTGTGGTATGTACCAGACTCTGTTGTCGCTAACAAGCTGTTCTGTAGTAACTTTAATCATGCACTTTTTCTCGATTATACTCTTCATAAAGCAACTGTAGTCTTCAAGCAAACTTGAACACTTTTGAAGCTTTCTTTTCAGTTTAGTTGCACGCAGTTCAGCAACACATCGATTGTTTGGCATTTTGATTGTTTAATTTCTCAATGGCAGTCTTACACAGTAATGCCCATTCTCAAACTTAGTCTTTTCCTGCACCGTCTGCATGAACTGTTTGTCCTCCAGTGACATTTCCTCTTTCTCTTCATAGTAGCGTTCTGGAAAATCTGTGTTCTACTGTTGAATCAACAATTGCTTTATCTCCGATCACAGAGAGATGATTAACTGTATGATGTGGCAGTTTGTATTTTTCTGCATTCCTTCTTGATGGGTCCATTCACTACCCAGCCCAGTGCAGTTTTTACAGCATAAGGTCCATCTTGCTGGCTGTTTATGATGTACCACGGCTCCATTGCCTTTGCATTGTTGGTTCCAATCAGAATATCTACATTTGCATCAATACTAGGTATATTTATCTTGCTCAAGTATGGCCATTTTCTGATGTCTTCTTGATTAGGAATGTTCTCCTTTTGAACAGGGATACTGCTGTGTGTAAAGACTTTAGTTAGCTCAAAGTACTTTGTGTCATCCAGCGCACACACTTCCAAATCTGTGAGGATGAAACTGTTTACTACTGCTCTCCTGGCTTGTCTTGTGACACATGGTGCTCAGTAGAACCTGAGTTGGTTTCCCTTTTAGGTTCAATTTTCGTTGCAGTTCATCAGTACAAAACGTAGCTGTACTTCCTGCATCCAGGAAAGCATAAGTTTCCACATATCTTGACTTTTACTGACACTATTGACAACACACAGTTATCTCCTCCAGACTCTATGTTATCATTTGATTGTTGATTAAGAGAGACTTGAGCACATGAGATCTTCTTGTCTGTTGTTTTAACATCTTTTGTACCTTTTTGGTTCTCCTTACTGTGTAGAATGTCTGGGTGTTTTTGGGAACATTCTTTACATTCCATTCTCTTTTGGCAAGTCTTGCTAAGATGGCCTTGAGTTAAGCATCCAAAACATAAGCCTTTATACTTCAAGAATTCAACATGTACCTTATGTGACTGTTCTTTTATTTCACTGCATGAGTCCAGTGCATGATCTTTTGTGCAAAACATGCATGGTTTCTCAAAGGCTTTGAGCATCTTGGGTGGACTGACCTGTTTTCTTGACACAACCTGAGGCTTTCTTTCCTCCATGCAAATGTTGGTAGCAAAGCTGCTCCTTGTTATTCCTTTTTTGATAGGATACTTCTCTTTTTGATTCCCCTTTTCTGATACCACATTGCGATTGTCCAGTATGTCACCAAAGAGAGGGTCCATGGCCACTTTAGCTTGACGATCAATAAAGTCAACTAAATGAGTAAATCTTGCTCTTACTCCTTGTCGCTCTTTGATGTCGTAAGCTTCTGATCGCCACCTTTCTTTCATCTTGTACAATAGCTTTGAAAGAACAACTCTCATATTTGTAGGATTGTCCATTTCCTCCATGAACTCTCCATCTTCCATAGTGTTCCGACAACCGATCAGGAACAGAGCATATGTACTTAAGGCTTTACTGTCATCAGACTTGACCTGAGGCCACATTAAAGCTTTGTCAATGTAAGCCCTGGCTATGATTAGCTCATCTCCATAATGCCTTTGGAGCAATCGTTTTGCTTCTGATCAACTCCATGCCACGCCGCATTGCTGCAGTGATTCAGGTAAAAGAAGCCCCAACCAAGTATTGGGTTCTGTACATGCTCATACTTTTCATCTTCATACTTTTCAGTTGGCCAAGATTTCTAAAAATCCTCTCTTTGTATTGGTCTTAAGTAATATTAAATTTTTCTGAGATATTGAAATTAGGATTTTCAGTTGTCAGTTATAATCATCAAAATTAAAAGAAAAAACATTTGAAATATATCAGTCTGTGATTAATGAATGTATATAATATACACGTTTCACTTTTTGAATGGAATTAGTTAAATAAATCAACTTTTTGATGATATTTGATGAATATTTGATGATATTCTAATTGAATGACCTGCACCTGTATAATGTTACAAAATCTTTTTATCTCAGATACACAGTGTCGGCGCTATGGCGGCGCTATAGTGGTCATTGATGCCCCTCCTATCACAGGCCATGGCGTGGCCCAAAAAAATATAATTTTAATAGTTAAAAAAAGTTATTCTTTTAATATTAAATTTACAATCTGTAACTTAAATTAAATCAAATTAAATGAATGGGGAAAACATAATTTTGGTTCTTTATGACATGTGGCTTGGTTATCATTGGTCAATGCTTATTGGTCGCTGAGTAAACTTGTTACATTTGATTTGCAGCGTGTTGCGCTCAGAATCCATTTTAGTTTGTCCATCTATATAGACAGTTAGCGCTGTTGGTAAAATGGATTTACGAAAATGGTTTAGACCTCATTATAGACTCTTCCATCAGCAGACTGACACTCCGGCCAACACCACCACTAGATAGCCTATAGTCTCTGACAGCCGAGCTGAGAAAACGACAAAGGTTGTGCTTACTTTTCATAATATGAAATAAAAAAAAATATTTTAAAGGCTAATATTTTAACAAAAAATAGGCTACGTGTTCTTTAACCCTATGTCCAGCGAAGGCGTCGGCACGTTCTGGTGGATTTTTCCTACTTTATGACAGAGGAAACAACTCCCACACCAATACTCCATCATTTTTAGCCATACAGATATGTGCAAGACATAATTATAAACTATAAACTCTCTACTTTTATTTGTGTAGCCTACACTTAGCCTACAATAACAACAAATGAAGTGAGAATGGATTATTTTGCGCTCCACTCCAAACGCTGTCTTCATTTAAAAAATGCATTTTGCTTATTAAACGCAAAGTTTTTAATTCCAAAAGCATCTCTAAATTCAGTTCATATTTCTAATAAACAAAATTTCAAGCCAAAATAACGAAATGATTAACAAAAACAAAACAAAACAAAAACATGGTGAGTTACCACCATGCAAATTCAAACATTTCTCCCTTTTAATTTTAATTACTACTTGAATAACACGCCTCTCCTTCCTTCCATTACAAATAATGGCTAGTGCGGTAACTGTAGCCGCGTTTCCATTACTCTTAAAATTGCGCAAATTGAAATTGCGAAACTGCTATTTTTTTACGCATTTACAGGTCACCTGGCGTATGGTGATGCATTGGTGCCACATAGGGCCTAGCCTACAAGTTACTATTTTTTCCACTCAATTATGTTGTAACATCATGTTTTTTTAGAAATATTAAGGATGACCCAAAGTTAATGTAGGGATTACATTTTCCCATCTAATTTGCATATTATGACGTCATATGGTGGTGTCCATCATAGATTATAGAATTTTCTTGAAAAGTCACATGTTTAAATGATAAAATGCAACACTTATTTCCCCCCAAAATGTTCCCCAACTTCTGTATGCTATATTACACAATACTGAATGCTTGGGTAAATAGTAAATAGTAAACAATTGTAAATGGTAGAAACAAACCGAATGCATGTTGCGGTTGGCCTTTTGCTGTAGGGATTTTCCATTTACTACATACAGTAGGCACTCTGATTCCATTTATGTGGCACATATATATTATATATTATGTATAATAGCCCCACTGCCCCGCGTCACACCGCGTCTGCTCCTGCTATGAGCAGCTCGGCCAGATCTGTGTCACGCAATCGGCCGCCGCCGAGTGTGCACAGCTCGGATGGATTACTGTCATTGTGACTCCCCATCCTGCCTCCACGTTGCCCCATAAAAGTCCTATGAATACTTTGAACTCGTCTAACATACCCAGTGAAATTAGACAAAATCTCCACCCCAATACTGTCGCCGTGATTGCGGAGAGGCACACGGTCAGAAGACGCTTCATGGCTCGCGCGGTAAAAATCTCCCACGGCCGCCTCGTTCCCCACAACACTAACACACCTGGTAACTTCGAGATGAAGACTCCGAGCCCGGGAAACATTGTTCCCACCACTGACACTGGGCATAGGACCATCTACATTGGGCAAAGGATTCACCGTTTGTGCTTGGTGTAGGGCTATACTTTCACTTTCAGAATCACCGTCATCTTCTGACAGCAAATAGAAACAGGGTCCGCGAATAGAAGCCCCAACACTTCATTGCATTTATTGAAGGCAATAGATAATAATAATAATAATAATAATAATAATAATAATAATAATAATAAAAATAATAATTATCTAATGCAAATACTCGCTGACGTTGACAATATTGCTCTGATAAAATGCCTCACTCGAACACTAGCTCCGCTTTTTTTTCGCACTGATTCAATGCGCTCTTGCTCAAAGATTTTGTATAGAACCATGACGTTTTTTTGAGTCAGGGATGAAGTATGACATGTTTGCCATCTAGTGGAGGGGAGGTTGAACGAAATTCGATACCCTATTTGACAAAATCGGCCGTTTTATTCAGTGCCGCATCTCGTCGAGTAAACTCGACCGTGGCGCCTAGAGGATTAAAGTAGGCCTATAATATAAAGTAGCCTATATCAGTCTGGCGACTAAACCCCAAAAAATACTAGCTAATGGCGATTCTATTGCCAAGGTTTGCGTAGAAGGTTGTGCTCACGTTTCATAATCAACATATGAAATTTAAAAAATAATAATATTATAGGCTAATAGTTAATCATAACTAGCTATGAAACAATATAGGCTACGTTTTTATAACCCTCTGTTCTGGGTACTAACATCTCATCTACATAAAGTAATTTTCTTAGCTTCTTTGCAAAGATGACACAAACATTATTTACATATAGGCACAAGAGTCGTCTGCCTATTCAAATGATTTGTGGAATGCCTACTCAGATGACAACCAAGTCTATTTGGGGCAAAAAAGGAACACTACAAGACATTATTAGAAATAAAGGTAACACTTTAGAATAGTTCTGTCATTAATTAATAACTTCACAGGAACAAATGAGTAATGCATTATTACCACTCTTACCTAACAAGTAACTCTGATTAATGCATTAGTAAGTAATAGTGCTTAGTTGGAATGTGGTAGTTCACTATTAGTTAATCAATAACTATTTTTTTATTTTTATTTTGTCACACCTCCCAGATGACTTTTTTACAGGTTTATATATATTTGGGTCTTTCAAAGTTAATGAAAACATCACACCTCACTCACATTCTAATGCTGGTTTCCTGTTACAACAACTGAACCAACATTTGCATCACAATTTTAAAACCTCCTCTCATTTGTTTGCCTCAGCTAAATACAGCCACATAGATTTGATCTTCACATACAAATCTACGTCTCCCTCACAAAATATATGCATAAAAGGTTATTTAAGTCGTTATATCTAGACTGTATCTAAACTGTGAATTTCATCCGGTTATTGTTTATTTAGTTTTTCTTTGGATTTACTAAATCACTTAGTTATAATTTGTCTCACCAAGGTAAATTTCAAAACGTATGTTAGTATTTCTCATTCCCATTCAGACAGTCACTCGACGCCACGGAGTACCAACGAATAGGAATCTCGCTAGCAGAGCCAATCTACTTTGAGTGTAACTAAACGAGCCAATGCACATTGGCATGCAATGATTGCACCAGCTGCTCGTGCCACGCAGCGCGGTTATAAATGAAACACAGGTGCTTACATCAAATTATCCTTTTGCTTCAGAGCCGAGTGGTGAATGGATTGTCCTGAAATCACTCTCTACAAGCGTGTGTTAACATTATAATGAGTCAAGCTCTTGGTTGGATCTCTCCTCGCTTGGTGTTGGAGTGACGGGATTGTAGCGGGTTGAATTTCTCTTCTCTTTCTATTTTTGAGCAAAGACAAAAGGGCTGTTCTCACAGGGCTGGTCGCGACTATCCCCTGTGTGCTTCAGCACCCCGGAAAGCATTTTCCCTAAAAGAGCTACACAGATAGAGCTTACGTCTTTTTGAAGATGACATTCCACCTGTGTGTTTCTGGTTGCGGTTGTTTCCTGTCCTCACTGACGGCCACAAGTTCTGTTTCATATGTCTTGGCAGCATGCTGATGGTGGTTCATGTTTTCAAATGAGAACCAGCCGCGGGTCTGCTCGACACTCTGGGAGACCGCGGAGATCAGCAAGGGCTGCCGCCGGGGGAAACCCGGACGGACCTCTCGCTTCTCTGCGTGTCGAGTGCCGTCGAGCTGCTAAGCTGCAGCGCGAGTTGTCATGACTCTGCGCTCTATGTGCGCTGTCCCCTTGCCTATTTCCCGTTGTAGTGCCCTCCCTGGCAACAGGAGAGGTCTACTTTGGTGTAATAGCTGGGGTGACCTGAGGTTGGTGGGGCTTCTTTGGGGAACCAACCCCCTAGGGCTCCTCCCCCTCTAGCGCACTGCAAGCTGTGCAGCTTCTGGATGGAATTGCTGGTCCTTCCTATGGTGGAACCTAGCTTTTCATTCAGGGCTCCAGCTGAGGATCAGATGTCAATCGCTGCATCGGAGAGAGGGCTGTTGTGCTCTGGGAATGAAGATGATGCAGAGCCCACTGTAATGGTGTGTGCTTTTGGAATCAGATCCAGAGTTAACAGCCATGCTTTCCTGGGATCAATCCCAGATGTGCATGTAAAACTTGTCAGTATGGAACTACTTTGGATATGGAATGCCAAAGGGGCCAGAACTACAAAAGTTTTTCCTCCCTCACTACCCTCAATGGTGGGGTGGCTGTACGCAGACCACCTCCGCCCTGCACTCTTAATGCATGAGGGTAGTTCTGAGTCGGGGTTGAGCTGCACATGTTGACTAACCGTGATCAGGTCACTGCGCAGGCCCTCGGCCAGACAATGTCCACCTCCTTGGTCCAGAAACGCCCCCTGGTTTGCCTTGCTGAGGTGCGAGTGGTCGTCAAAGTACGCTTCACGATGCACCCATCTCACAAGGTGGCCATTTCGGCTACACTGTCAAGAACTGAGCCCAGCAGTTCTTAGCAGTCAGTAGCGGGCTGAGGAAATCAAGAGCTTCCCCTGACATACCATCAGAGTGCCTCATGGGCCTCCAATCAGTCTGCTTGCCGGCACGGGCATCGCCCCCTGAAAAAAACAAAACAAAACAAAACAAAAATGCTCGGCACAGTCTGCTCTACTGTGTCCGCTGCAGGAGGACGACGCCAGCTGTCTCTTCTGCTGTTTAAACAGTCGGTGTAAAATCACCTCTGAGACGGGTGACCTGGAGATGGGTGGGGCTGCTTTTTCCCCGGAAGAGGGCCGGGCGGAGAATATTTTGAGTCTAAATTCTGTTCTGCTGCTGGTCACAACCAGTGCTACCTGAATTCTCAAAAAAAAAACAAAGCAGTTCCTCTATCTCCAGGTCCTCAGGGGACTCGGACAGTTGTGGCTGGTCACACGCCGGACCACACTCATCCTCCTCCTCTTTTGCCAGTAGGCAGCGGCGGATGACGCAGCGACACACCACAGCCTCCTCGCGGACCCTCTGCCCTCCTTCAAATCAGGTATGTGTTGCACAGCACACCTCACTGCGGGCCGCCTCCATGAGACAGCAGCCTCAGGCCTGTGTCAGCATTCCACCTCGCTGCCCCACTTTGGGTACGCCGGTGGTTCCTATGGTCCCACTTGTTTGGTCTCCGCGAGCCTGATTAGAGCCTGGCTCCTCACCTTCAGCCCGTGGTCAGACCCCTTGTTTCTTCAGGCCAGAGTGCCTCTAGAACAGGTTGGCTGTTCAGGTTTTCACGGATGCCTCTACCATGGGCTGGGGTGCCACTTATAACAGGCATGCAGTGTCAGGGGTTTGGACAGGCCCGCACCTGTATTGGCACAATTTCCTCGAGTTGCTAGCAGTACATTGTGCACTGAGCCGCCTCAAAGGCCGATTAAGGGACAAAGATGTTTTGGTCCGCCCCAGGGTAATGCTGGGCGGTATGACCAAAAATGTATATCACGGTATTTTCTAAATTACATCGGTTTCGCTGTATATGACGGTATTTTTTTCCCATATGCATGACCAGGAGTTAACCACATTTTCTACTGATTGAGAGATGAAATACTGCAGTAGATTGACTAGAACTATTTTACTGTCATTATGAGTATATATTGTAGAAAAAAATCCACACTTGAATTAATTCAGGTTTGAAAAGTCTCACAAAATGATGCTGTGGGGAGACAACAACCAATTAAACACAGACCTGCACGCTCATTACAGATACATGAATATTACAACCACGGAGAGAAAAAAGTTGAGGGCACCTTAAGCATTTAAAAATCTAACCCTATATAACAACAAACTGTTAAAACGAGGGAGAAATGCGGAAAACTAAGGGTTTTTTTATCAATACATTTAAGAACACTTGTTTAACACACAAAGAATCAAGCATTTACTTTCTGCCCATTTTTTGAATTGTCAGTCTATTTATTAATTTACACCACCCAGCACTACGCCAGGGCCTGCGCAGATATGCGTTTCCCCCAGTAAGCCTACTAGCACAGACACTGTGCGAGGTCAGGGAGGCTAGGAGCAGGTCCTGTTGGTGGCGCCGTATTGGCCCAACTGGACTTGGTTCCTTTAACTCATGCTCCTTGCGTCAGCCCCTCCTTGGCCGATTCCTCTGAGGATAGATCATCTAATTCAGAGACGGGGCACCCTCTGACACCCGCTTCCAGACCTGATGGAGTTAACACCATCACTTCGGCTGAGCACTGTCTACAAGACAGGCCTATGCCTCGAGGTGGAACCTGTTCGTAGATTGGTGTTCTTCCCGGAGGACCCCCGGAGATGTTCGATCGTGTCTGTGCTTTCCTCCCTGAGGCGAGGGTTGGAGCATAGGCTGTGGCCTGATGTCACCGGGTGACTCTTTCTGGGCGGAACCATAGTGGCAGAGATTGGTTCCGCCCGGATCAAACACCGCCACTTCCGGTTTCTCCCGGCGCCAAAATCGGGTTTGATCGGCGGCAGCTGCGCCAAATGAACAGCGCGACCGCTGGATTGGAGGAAGAGGAAGCGGGAGGGGTATAAATAGGCTTCCAAAAATTCAGTGGCTGGTAGTCATTGCAGCGGGCACACACAGCCGCAGCTGTTGGTTCCGGTTCGGGCTTAAGCCCGAACGTGGTGGTAACCGCTTCCAGCCGTCGCGGCGAGAGGATCTGGGCATCTGGGCAAACACGAAGGACCACAAGTGGAGAATATTGTGGACTGAGCGAACCAAGATCCGGAGAACTGTAAAGAGAAAGAAAGAGACGGGGCTGAGTATAAAACAGTCCGTGTTTTGCATTTTGATTCAAGTGTCAAGTGTGTATTCGATTCTGAGAAGTTACATGCAGGACAGCTTACTGGAAGTGCTGATAAATGAGTCCCTTTGGGAGAAAGAGAACACAGCGGCCAGGACGCGAGCCGAGCACTGGAAGAGAGGACAGGACGAGAACACGGGTTGATCAATGTGTGAGTACCCTGAGAAACTATTGCAATAGCAAATTCGTCGAAAGTGTATCATCTGTGAGCTTTGTTGAAGTTGGATCTAGGAACACGAGTGGCCCCAACGCGGAGAGTGAGCGTGGGAGAGCCAGAGACACGAGTCCCTTTGGGAGAGAGAAAGAGAACAGCGGCCAGGACGCGAGCCGAGCACTGGAAGAGAGAACAGGACGAGAACACTGGTTGATCAATGTGTGAGTACCCTGAGAAACGTATGCAGTAGCAAATTCGTCGGAAGTGTATCCAGGAAAACGAGTGGCCCCATCGCGGAGAGTGAGCGTGGGAGAGCCAGAGACAGTAGACAGTGAAAGACGCCGGGGTGGCGCAGCAGCGACGTCTCTCTTGCTGTCCTTCGCTATAACAGCGCTTCAGCGATTTCCCCCGAGATAACTACGTGGGAAAAGTGGTCTCTGGACCTTAAGTGCACTTGGATTGCGTGTGGAGTGCTGTGGTTGAGTCAGTGTCTTGACTGTGAGAGTGTACACTTGGAATCTGCCGTGTGTTGTGTGTGTGTGTGTCGTCACAAAGACCACTTTCCAGGCCGACCCACTCTCTGTGGAGGATAGGATCCCGAAGCTGGCGGAGCAACGAGCCCATAAATTCATGCTGTGAACATCACCCTAATCTCTGTTTCTATGACGATAGTACGACCGGAGCCAAGTAAGAACCCCCTCAAGAACTGTATTGATACGTGGCTGTGTTGGAGGAAATTGTGTGTGCAGTGCCTGAGTGGAGAAGAGGGAAACGCTCACGCACGCTCTGAGTAAACGCGCACCGGGCGGATACACTTACCTGTCTGGAGAAGCGCTCGATCCAGCACCGCCGCCGTGGTCAAGCCACCTCCGAGCCACCGTTACCACGAGGCCAGAGACGAAGAGAGAAACGGACGAAACGTGTCTACGAAGTCTGTGAGTGATATCCATTGAGCGAAGTTATACTTACCTGCATACCAAACGAAAGCCCCAGTGTTGACCCAGATCCAGCGGATGCCCTGGAGGTGCTTGCCCAGATACTGACCGGACCATTGACCCAGCTCCAGACGGCAAGCTCGGCAGTGTCCCCCTGGATTTTAGCCCCCTCCACTTCCCTATTCCCCATTTTAAGTAAATTAATAATAAAGATTTGTGTTTTAAAACCCCACTCCAGCGTCCTCGTTGTGTCTGGTCGTCTGGGGTATCCCTGGGAACCTCCCCGAGGTGGAAATTGAGGGAGGAGCGGCACTCACGCGGTCCGCTCCGACCTGTGACACTAAACTCTGTGATTCCTCCACCACCCTCGGTGCCAGAGGTGGCGGAGCTTCCGCCATCAGGCCTCTTACCGCTGAATACTTGAGAACCAGTATTGGGCTTGGGCCATGTGAGTAACCCCTCGGGGATCCCACATATTTTTCCAAGGTTGTTCCTCTCAGAAACCCGTGTATTTCCCTTGGGAGAGCCCTCCCTTCTTAGGGACGGAGCCCCCTCATGGCGGCGGGCTACAGCTCAGCTCTGTGCTCCACATAACTCCCTCAGGGTACGATGTGGGTTCCGCAGTGGCCCCTTCCACCAGGGCACGCTTTGTGACGGACTTCTCTGTGTGAGCCCCGTCTCATCAGGTAAGAGAGCTCAGGATACTCACACAGGGCACTGGAAGGGGGCAGAGTTCATGGCGCTTTGGTAGGGATTTCTATTCGTCGGTACTCCGACGTGTCGTCGAGAGTGACCGACTGAATGGGAACGTCTCGGTTACGTATGTAACCCTCGTTCCCTGAAGGAGGGAACAGAGACGCAACGTCCCATCACCATGTCCTCTGTTCCTGCCGGGGTGCCAATCTACCTACTCGGCTCCTCAGCAAAAAATATAATTTGATGCAGTCACCTGTGTCTCATTTATACCCGCATGGCGTGGCATGAGCACCTGGTGCAATCGTTGCATGCCAATGTGCATTGGCTCGTTCAGTTATACTCAAGTAGATTGGCTCTCGTGAGCGAGATTCGTATTCGTCTGTACTCTGATGTGGCATCTCGGTTCCTGAAGTGACATGCAGCACTTTGGCACAGCGCCACCTACTGGTCCAGAGATACGAAATATTTATATTTTTGCTTATAACTTCTGAACCGTTTGTCCAAATATCATAAATCGATGTCGTACTGAACTGATATCCAATTTTACAATATCGGCCATTTTGGCTGTCGGACATTTTGCAATTTTGAATTATGTGCAAAAATGCTGTATTTTATGAACCCATGAACGGATTGTTAAAAAAACTGGTATGGGTCATCACCACAAGAAGGAGCCTGAGAAGTTTCAAAAAACAGCGCCACATAGTGGATAATTTTTTTTCCTAAAATGCTTATAACTTTGGGTCTGGTTGACTTATTTTCACAAGAGTCATCACCTTAGACTCCTGAATTGTTGCGGAGTCCAACAAAACCAGACTTTCCAGGTTTCGGCATATGGTGTGTGCAGCATTGTAATTTGGTGCTTAAAAAACGTTAGCTGATATCTTCGAAACCACTAGTCTGATCGAGACAAAACTAGCATCAGAAGTTTGGAAACATAGGTCGATAGCTAAACACTAATGCCCGAATTGTTCACTTTAATGTCTATAAGTCCAAAACAAAATGAGACATTTTCACCAATATTGACACACACATGAATGGGCTCACAAAAAATTTGATTGTGCCTCTTGGTGGCACTATAATAGAAAAAAAATGAAATTACCATTGACTTCAATACAGTATTATGATAAAAATTTGAGGGCCTTTATTTTAATAGCGAATCTCGGTATGTGTCTTTGGGACCATGACCTGAAGGTAGTCAGAGTTTCAAAGCAGCGCCACCTTGTGGTCAAAAGTCATAAAATAATAAATAAAATGTGTATAACTTTTTGGGTTAATTCTTTGGGTTGTGCCGGGAACATAGGAAGTTTGTCCATTTTTCACCAAAGTTTAATCGAATCGTATCATCTTCAGACTGTGCTGACAAAAAGTTATAGATTTTGCATCGATAGATGAAACGTATAAAGCGCTGCAACGGAGGCTGTATCACTCTAATGCTTTGACATATTGTCACCAAACTTTGCATGTGTCATTGTTGCCTTATTCTAAACACACCACATCAATTTCATAACTGTCCACCTATTGGTCAAAACTTATAAACCTTAAAACCATGTCATTAGTGACTCTATTTGATATTTCAGCCATTTTGTCTAAAATCATCTTACACTGTATAATTCTTCATTGTTGCAGTTGGTCTGACACTCTCAGCCACTTTTGCATGCCATGTCATCTTATTTGCACTCTGCCCCAGTATTGCTGCTTGCAGCTTTATTTTTCTTTGGATTTACTAATTCACTTAGTTGTGTCTCACCAAGGAAAATATCAAAAAGTATGTTGGTATTTCTCATTCTTACCTTAGTATAAAAAATATATATTATCAGCTGTACCATATTGTATTATAATAATGCATTTGATTTGAAACATTGTCTGATTTCTCCCGTTTTTTATTTTGTCCATTTGACTTCTAATAATCTTTTGGACATTAATTCCATTGAATCTCTGTATCTAGTTTGTTTCTGCTAACAGGTAATGTAAGGGCAGAATTTCCAAACACAGCTTTTGCATACAGCACAAACATAACAATGAGCAATTTGCAAATAAAATGATTTAATTTCTTAAATATTCAAGTACTACTTCAGTCATTTATCTTTGTTGAATTCTCTGTTGGCGTGTTATGATTAAATGTGAAATTCAATTCAATGAACTGTATTTGAGTTCTACTTGTTGAGTATAAAAATCACAAAGGCCTAGATCAGAATTGACAGGAAATGTTTTGAATATCAATGACTTGCCCAAACTTTGAATATAGGGTAGGGTATTGTTTAATTCAATTCAAATGTATTCATGCCACTTCTCACAATTTTGCATGGTTGCCAAGCAACTTTACAAACATAGAGAAAGTAGTTATAAAAGTAAATATATGTAATTATGACAAATAAAGAAAACAACATATAGTCAGTTTGAAATGGTGAAAGAAAATCCTGTACATGATCATTAGTTTTATTACTTAAGTGCATTCCCATTCGATCCAATGCACCTGTATACACTTTAATGGCCCGTTGCACTGTGGACTGCAGCTCTTTCGGCTGTCAAAATATGATGAATTATTAAACTAATTATTAAAATTATCCTGTCCAGTCCTCAACAAAGGATACAAATTTAAAAATCTCAAATAAATTCAGTAACATTAACCACATGAAAAGTAAATAATTTAAATTCAGGCATCACATTTAAACCCGCAGCGTAATGCGAGACTGCCAAATCATTTCATTGTGTTTTAATCAGGGGCAGTTGTGCAGTGCATTGAGAGTTGAAGCAGCAGAGAAATGTTTACAGATGTTTTTATTCCATTAGCACACAATGAAACACGTTCACATTCTTCCACCAACGAACAGAACTGTGTGTGTTTTAGTGCACAAGAATAAAACTAATGCCATGCCGGTTTACGCATCATTTCAAACTATTTATTTCTGTAGATTCAAACACTCTGCAGATCATATTTAATGTTGGCTTTATTTCTTCAACAGCTCCAAGTCAAATACACTTTTGGTTCTATACAGGCCGTTTGCATTTATTTTCATGCACCACTTACTGCGCCTATACTGAGACTTTTCTCGGCAATTCACAATATTAAATCCATATAATTTGTCCTGTCATTGATGGAAAAATCTGTTTGCTATCTGTGTGGTGGCGTAAAGCGAGTACACTTGTGTGCCAGTGGCCCGAGATCAATTCCAGTCTGTACTGGTTCCTGCATTCAATGAACACATAACTGTTCCCATTGTCTCAAGTGACTGGTATACTGGGGGGTGTCTGTAAAATGTCAGCAAAAGGCAAATTCTTAAAGTGTCCCATTATTTATAAAGATTACTTTATCGTAGCCTATTTGAAGCACACTATAATGATGTCATTAGCACACTTCAAGCCATTTTAAAATCACTTAAAGTTTGTTATCAGTATGATATTAATGCACGTTCAACACTCTTATTTTAATTGCAATTGTAATGTCACAAAAAGACATTTGAGGTTTATTCTGAGTGAATTATGCATATATTTAAATTATGCATATATTTAAATTAAGTATACTTGGAATAGTTACACTTTAGCACAAACCACAAACCAGTATATTTAATACAACTTTAGTTGAACTTTAGCACTGTACAACTTAAATGCATTTAGTACACGATTAGTTGTTCCAATTGAACAGACTTTAAGTATAACAAGTTATATTGTGTCACAAATACATTTAGTTATATTAAAGTACATACAAATACATTTTCCTTAAGTATACTATTTTTTAACTTGGTACGGACTATTTTGATATTATTAAATTACTAAAGACAGTCATCTTATAGCTTGTTAGCTTGTTTATACATGGAAATGTTCCAGCTCCAGTCAGTGAGAAAGAGTGAAAATATGGGAATGGAGGAGGAGAAATATGGGAATGGAGGAGGAGAAATATGATCATGTGACACGACTGACTGAAGTCTCACAGGTGTGTAAAGCTGAACTTTTGCATCATTCTATCATCTCTCTCTTTCTCTCTCTCATTCTCTCTCTCACTCTCTCAGAGGAACAACTTTCATTCAGTGCTCAAATACAATCAGAAAGGATTGAGAAGTGAACATGAGGGTTTTCTTCAGGACTCTGTCACTTTTACTGGGTAAGTGTTATGTAAAAACATATTTTCTAATATCTTAGGCGTTTCTGAAAGATGAGGCTGGAGACATAGATCACTTAGGTTGGGTTACACCAACAAATATTAATTGTAATTAATCTAGATTAAATCAAGGTGTATCTAATAATTCTGTTGCACCAAACTTTAAACCTTGTTTAAAAAATAAGCAGGTTTACATTTAAACCATAATTTTGATCCTGGATTTAATTTATATTTAATATAGATTAACTTTAATCCTGTTGCTCCATAACTTTAAACTTTAAATTTTAAACTTGCATGTGAGGAGGTTTAAATAAAATAAAGTGCACCTAAAATTAAAATATGTGGCTGATTGAACAAAGATAGAAACAGTTGGTGATATCGAGTCCGGGATGCGGATCCGTCACTCAACTCGGTGTCAGACAAAGAAAAGAAGAGAGTATAATATATTTAGGATTTAACAGCAGCTGTGATGATGAGATGAGTGGCAGTGATGGAGACCGCACCTCGTGTTTCTCACCCGCTTCACTCAAACGGGAACGTTGTTCATGACAGTTGTTTTGTCATAAATTGCGCTGCTAAAATATACTCCATTATTGCTTTCATTGCCTGCTTGATCAGTAACGGTCTCTCGCTCTTTATAAAGACAGCTGACATTTTACAAGTTTATTTCCTTTATCGCAAGAGTTACTTATGCCAGAGAGAAAGTTTCTGGTGGTCAATAAAGAAGGAAATGTAATATTAGTATTGTTGCTGTCAATGGTGAATCCATCAATACAGCAAAAAATAATCCCAGGTTACATTCTAATCCCTGATTTGTTAACCTGGGTTTAAAATTAAGAGGTGCAAGACAACTCAATTTAAAATAAAGCCTAGATCAACAAATCCTAGATTAGCTCTAAACTGGGCTTCCTTTAATCCTTGTTGGTGCAACCCACCCTAAGAGAAATAACTCATTCTAAAGAACACTGAATATTACCCAATTGGCCTCTTTTTTAATAAGTGTAAATCTTACAAAATACTATACTTTACTTTTTTGTTTCAAATAGAGATCACTATTCTGACAAACAACTAAACAAAATAATTTATTGTTTATATGTAATTTATTTGGGGTTCTGACCAAATGTTACTTATAATTTATTAAACGTTTAAAGATTGCATGTGTGTTTGAATTGAGTTCTAACTATACTAAGAAAAAGAGTCAATACAAGGACATGATGAAGGGAAAAATATGAGATGGGAGGAATTATTATTTATCAATTAATAATAATTATTATTTAATTATTATTTATTGGGAGGAACATTTTTTTACGAGTGAAGGTAAAAGAGAACATTTTTGATAGAGAATGCTAAAGCATGGAAATTTATTTTTCCATAACCATGTTTCTTTAGGGGCTTCACACACAAAAATAAAGCCAACATTTGGTGAAATTTGATTGTTATTTTCTGGTTTATTACTGTGAAGTTGCTTTGAAACAATCCGTATTGTATATAAAGTGCTATATAAATGAAGGTGACATGATTTCTAATTCTGCCCATCATTCTGTTTCTCATCTCAAGGGGTTTTCTCAGTTCAAATCGAGGCAGATGAAAAAGAAGGTGAGATTTCATGAATTAAACACTACTACATCTTTTGTTAGTTAGTTTGTGCCGCTGTGCAACATTTTTAGGGCTCTACAATTTCATCAAAACGTGGATTTATTCAGAAAGGAAACACTGCTGTGTTGTTTGGAGAAGAACAACAGATCTGTTCTGGTTTTAATATCTTCATCTTATTTTCAGCCTATATGTATATTCTCTCATCACTGATGAACTCTCGTCGTGGAGGCAACTTTTTTTTATGGATGTATTTTTCACAACACAATCTCATGACGAAGCATATCAATAGTACAAGTGTGCAATCTTGTGGAATGTATATGTGCATATGCTACGCAGTTTATGGCGTGTATATGACACGCTTTTGGGTAGGGTGAGGGTGGGGGTGTGGGGGCTTCGTACGTATAATATGCCATAAAGTTTGTATCATATACACACGAAAAACGGCATATCATATGCACGCCATAACTCATTTTGGCGTATACATTCCACGAGATTGCAGACTCGTATTATTTATATGCATTTTCGTGAGATAGGGCTCATTTTTCTCAATGTCCAGCCCCTGAATGTTTACCGGTACAGTATATGAAGGACACATAATTAAAACACATGCCCATGGCAAAGGAAATTTGAATACCAACGGTAGATGAAAATAAACTAGGTACAGTATATTCAATCATTAGAAACAAAGCAGCAGTTTCTGTGACTATATGGACTATTTATATAAATATAGGCTATTATTTATATAAAATAGTTTGCAACTGGGCAGCAAAATGTGTGTAAAAGAGATTTAGTCCTGCAGATGTTGCTCGTTTAAAGGAGTGTTTATGAAGTATTGAAGAGCCACCCATAACAAATAAACACAGTACTGAGAAAAACTAGCATTAAAAGATCAAGAGTCAAACTGCCCAACTAAACACTGATCACCATAATGGTGACTTTAAAAACAATAATAAAACATCCACATATAAACCTCTGTTAATTCTCAGTAATGCTTGATGTATTCTATGGCATGTTGTCATAGTGTTTGCTAAATGATGACATGTAAATGTAAAACCCTCTAAACCTGTAAGTCAGTTTCATTTGTTTAGAACTTTTCACAATTCACATTGTACCGGTACCGATTAAAATGTGAACGGTACCCAACCCTACTCAGGATGTAACTTTTCACAATTCACATTGTTTTTTCCCTTGAACACATTCCAGTGAACGCAGCAGGATGGGGCACACCCAGCCAGTCGGGGCCATTTTACGACTGGTATCCCCAAAAGCTCTGGATATGGATCCCTCCACCTGTGCGCATACACCGACAGAAAGCAACCCGTGGTGGAAGCTGGATCTGCTGAAGGTGTACACCGTGAACAGAGTGGTCATCACTAACAGAGACATCTACAGTGAGAGGATAAACGGGGCAGAAATTCGGGTCGGAAACGATTCTTCAGATGTTTTCAGTAACCCCATGTGAGTCTCTGTCATATATTCTTATTTACAGAGATGCTGTCCAGTTGGCTGGTAACTTTTTACATAGCATGTTTATATGCACACCAGTTCGCTGATAACTAATAGATTATTGAAATGCAAACCAATAACGTGGTAACACAAGTAACCACGTTGACAAGATTTTACTAATCAATCAGGTTATTTCCCAGTTATTTCTCATTTACATGATCATGTGCTTTGCCTTTGTCAGGTTAAGAATGTAAATGATGCTAACTCTGACCGGTTGTACAAAACATCCTAATAAACATTTCTGATTATTATCAATGCTGAAAACAGTTTATGCTGCATTTTGTGGAAATTGTTTGACTTTTTTCAGGATTATTTGAATAGAATGTTACTACACATATTCAAATATTTATTAAATAGAAATCTTTAGTGACATTATAAATGTCTTTCTCATATGTGATCAATTCAATGCATCCTTGATGAATAAAAGTTATTAATTTCTCTCTGCTCTCATATCATTATCTCTTATAATGATTTAATGGTCTATCACTTTTGACCAATAGGTGGAACAGTTATGAAATTGATTTTGATTGGATTTTACTACACCTTACTATCAATATTTTGACATTTCGGCATTAGTATTTAACTATCGACCTATGTTTCCGAACTTCTGATGCTGGTTTCGTTCCGATCAGACTAGCGGTTTTGTAGATAATGTTTTTTTTTTAAGAACTAATTTACAACACTGCACAAACCATATGCCAAAACCTGGCAAGTCTGGTATTGTTGGACTCTCGTTCATGTGTTCATAAAATACAGCATTTTAACACATAATTCAAAATATCCGATATGGTAAAATTGGATATCAGTCGCCTCAGCATGACGTCCTGAATCTAATGAGACAACATTTATGATTATTGGACAAACAATTTAGAAGTTATAAGTAATAAAAAAGCCATTTTTTGCATCTCTGGACCAGTAGGTGGCGCTGCGCTGAAACGCTGCATGTTGCCTCAGGTCATGCTTGTGATGACGTATCAAGTTTGGTTTGATGTCTTATGTCTTTTTCGCAAGAGCTGAAAATTTGTTTGCGCGTTTATCAAAAACGATTTGATGAACCAACATTTTCCATTCAACAAGTCAACAAGCCAACAGTCGTCACTGCCAATGCCAGCAGTTACGGAATAGGGGGAGCACTGCTTCAAGAGCATGATGGGACGATGCTTGGTTTGGCCGTGAAAAAGCTGTCACATTATCTCTGTGGTTTGGGGTCCTTAAAAGCACTCACCAATGATCAGAAAAAAAACAAACAAAAAAACATTTACAGTCAGTGACTCCTTATTAGGATGATGCGCTTCAACCCAGTGGCAGGGTATACCCTGGGAAAGTATCTGCTTATAACAGACACGCTGTCCAGTCACCCCCTGGCCAATTCAGAACCATCAGACCTTGAAGTCGAGGCCTACATAGCTGGAGTTGAAGAGCACTTGCCGGCTACATCTCAGAAGCTTCAGCAGATAGCTGATGCTACGAAATCAGTTGAGGAACTGAAAAACGTGCTTAAACATGTCTGACTTGGTTGGCCTAGACATGTAAAAGCGGGGCCTGTGGATTTGTGAGTCTACTTTACCCAACAGGGCTCATTGAGCAAGTCGACAGGGCTTCTCTTGCATGGATAAAGATCCAAATTAAGATGAGATGAAGTATTTGTTTGCATTCATGAAGGCCAACAAGGACTTAGCAAGTGTCACGAGCGGGCTCATCTATTAATATGGTGGCTGGGCATCAGCACTGACCTAAAACACTAAGTGAGTGAGAAAGCCTATTAATCTGACACAACTGGCAAACTCAATGAAAGGAGCCATTGTCGGTGCCAAAGTTACCCCCAGGTCCATGGAGACACCATGGGGGATCTCTGCGAAGCAGGTGGCCATCAATACCTTGTACTAGTGGACTATTTCTCAAGACTTTTGAAATAGCACACTTGACGGACATCA
Organism: Gobiocypris rarus; assembly: GCA_023029165.1. NCBI lineage: Eukaryota > Metazoa > Chordata > Actinopteri > Cypriniformes > Gobionidae > Gobiocypris > Gobiocypris rarus. The sequence goes on from CM040912.1 coordinate 57,629,283, forward strand.
TGAACAGGTGATGGAATAAATTGCAAATTAAAGTATGTTTGCACGTTTTGGCATCTCTGAAAGGCTGTGTTCTGACAATGCTCAACAGTTCACGTCAGTTGAGTTTAAGATATTTGCAGAACAGCACGGCTTTGCCTCTCCATATGATTGTGGAAAATGAGGAATGGATGTCACATGAACAGAGAGGGCTGTTCAGATAGCCAAGAGGATACTGAAGCAGGATGACCCTTTCTTGGCTCTTCTCATTTATAGGGCAACTCCAGTAACAGCTACGGGGTGCAGTCCATCATAACTTCTCATGGGTAGGCACCTCAGAACTACAGTTCAAGTGATGGCAAGATGCTTTGCACCAGAATTAACTGACTTAAGAGTGAAAGCTAAGGATCACAAAGTGAAGGAATCTCACAGATACTTCTTCAATCGTTGACATGGTGCTAGATCCTTATCACCGCTATGTCCTGGGCACTCTGTGTGCCTTATGATGGCGCCGCGGATGGCCGCCTCGGCGTGGAGCTCCTCAGTCATTGTGTTGCTTTTGTTTGTTTGTTCTGCGTTTAGTCATTCTTTTCCGATCCGTTTTACCAAAGACAAACTACTGGACATTAGGAAACACACACCAGACAACATTTCTACATTTTTTGATTACTCGGACGTTTTGCTGGACATTCTCGTTGGAGGGGCAGCTGTGTTTTTAAAACGCGCAGTCAGACGCAAACGCGTGGAAGCGAGCCGCGCGCTGGTTAAACTCCGCGCGCGGGGCCTCCGCACTGCACTCCCCAGTATTCATCTTGCGAATCTCCGATCCCTTCCTAACAAAACGGACAAACTTCTTCTCCTCTCCCGCATTAACGAGGACTTTTATAACTCTGCTGCAGTACTGTACTTCACTGAAACCTGTTCAAGTGAAGTCATTCCAGACAACGGACTACATCTGCCGGGCTTCCAGCTGTTCAGAGCGGATCGCATCGCGAACTAACAGGAAAACGAGAGGTGGAGGATTGTGTTTCTACATTAACGAAAGTTGGTGTTCAGATGTAACAACGCTTAAGAAGATGTGCTCTCCTAATTTAGAGGCGCTCTTCATAAACTGTAAACCTTTCTACTCGCCACGAGAGTTTTCCTCGGTCGTTCTTGTGAATGTTTACATCCTCCAGGCGCGCAGTGTGTGAGCACGGCGCTGCAACAGCTGGCTGAACAAATAGCTGAAACGGAACAAAGGTACCCTGACTCTCTTTAATCATTCTTGGAGATTTTAACAAAGCAAATCTCTCCCGTGAACTGCCAAAATACAGACAGCACGTTACATGTCCCACCAGAGACAGTAATATACTGGACCACTGTTACACCACAATAAAGAATGCATATCACTCCGTCCCACGGGCAGCTTTGGGGCTGTCTGATCACTGTGTGGTTCATCTTATACCGACCTACAGGCAGAAACTGAAATCAGCTAAACCTGTAATAAGGACAGTAAAAGATGGACTAATGAAGCAGAGCGGTCTTACAAGCCTGCTTCGATTGCACTGATTGGACTGTTTTTGAAGCTGCTACCACCGATCTGGATGAGCTCACAGATACTGTAACATCATACATCAGTTTCTGTGAGGATACATGCATTCCTACCAGGTCATTCTTATCATTCACTAATGATAAACCATGGTTTACTGGGAAACTCAAACAGCTTCACATGCCAAAGAGGAAGCTTACAGAAGTGGGGATAAAATCTTGTATAACCAGGCCAGAAACAGACTGACAAAGGAGATCAGAGTTGCTAAAAGAAGCTACTCTGAAAAGCTGAAAAACAGTTTTCAGCCAACGACCCGGCATCAGTCTGGAAAGGCCTGAGGAACATCACCAACTACAAGTCACCCTCCCCCCGATCTGTAGAGAATCCACAACTGGCTGACGATCTGAATGCATTCTACTGCAGGTTTGAAAAGCCCAGTCTCACACCACTCACCCGCTCTAATCTGCACTTCACACCCTCACCATCACCCCTGCACCCCTCTCCTCCTGCCATCCAACCCGAGCTTAAGGTCTGTGTGGAGGACGTGAGCCGAGTCTTCAAAAACAGAAGACTAAGAAAGCTTCAGGCCCAGACGGCATCTCATCTGCTTGTTTGAAAGCCTGCGCTGACCAACTGGCCCCAGTCTTCACGCAGATCTTCAACAGATCATTGGAGCAGTGTGAAGTTCCTGCTGCTTCAAACGCCCACTATCATTCCCGCCCCCAAAAACCCAAAATCACTGGACTAAATGACTACAGACCTGTCGCTCTCACGCCTGTGGTCATGAAGTCATTTGAAAGACTGCTGTTAGCCCACCTGAAGGACATCACTGACCCTTGCTGATCCTCTCCAATTTGCCTATAGAGCAAACAGGTCTGTGGATGATGCAGTCAACATTGACTGCATTATATCCTGCAACATCTCGACAGACCCGGACTTATGCAAGGATCTTATTTGTGGACTTCAGTTCGGCCTTCAATACCATCATGCCTGAGCTCCTCACAGCCAAACTGACCCAGCTCTCCATGCCATCCTCAATCTGTCAGTGGATCTCCAGCTTCCTGACAGACAGGCAGCAGCGGGTGAGACTGGGTAAACTTACATCCAGATCTCTCACAATCAGCACTGGCGCCCCCCACTGCTCTTCTCCCTGTACACCAATGACTGCACTTCTAAAGACCCTCTGTCAAGCTCCTGAAATTTGCAGACGACACCCCTGTCATCGGCCTTATCCAGAACGGTGATGAGTCTGCTTACAGACTGGAGGTTGAACAGCTGGCTGTCTGATACAGTTATAACAACCTTGAGCTGAACACGCTCAAAACAGTGGATATGATAGTGGACTTCAGGAGGAACAGCCCATCACTCCCACTCACCCTCATGAACAGCACTGTGGACGCAGTGGAGTCTTTCAGGTTCCTGGGCACTACCATCTCTCAGGACCTGAAGTGGGACAATCACATCGACTCCATTGTGAAAAAGGCCCAGCAGAGATTCCTTCTCCAGCTGAGGAAGTTCAACCTGCCACAGAAGCTGCTGATTCATTTCTACTTGGCCGTCATCGAGTCTGTTTTATGCATTTTCATCACTGTCTGGTTTGGTTCAGCTACCAGATCAGACATCAGGAGACTGCAACGTACTCATCCGGACTGCAGAGAGGATTATTGGTGCCCCCCTGCCAACCCTCCAGGACCTGTACTCTTCCAGAGTGAGGAAGAGAGCAGGTAAAATCATCACAGACTCCACTCACCCCGACACCACCTGTTTGAACTGTTACCGTCAGGACGGCGACTCCGATCACTGGCCACTAGAACATCTAGGCACAGGAACAGTTTCTTCCCACAGGCCATTTCCTCTTGAACAGTTAACCCCCAACCACTCCACCCCAAGGCAAATGCCTGTAAGTGCAATTTTCCCACTGCTTAGTGCAATATCTCCTAAACTCAGGTGATTATTCATATTATTTATATTTATTCTTACTCTCCAAATACTGTAAATATTCATAATCTATGTCTTTTCTGACTAAACGTAACCGTGACCTTATACTGTTTATATTTTTTATTCTTAGAATTTTTTATTTATTACTGTTGTATTTGTATTGTGTATGTGCACTGGAAGCTTCAGCACCAAAAAAAATTCCTTGTGTGTGAAAGCACACTTGGCAATAAAGCTCTTTCTGATTCTGATTCTGATTCTTAAGTTGGATGGTTAAAAAGAGTGAATAGTGGATCATAAGTCAGCAAGCTGAACAGCCGAGTTTATACTGGTGTCAATTGACCATGAAGAACTTTGCAGGAATCTCTAAGATATTCTAGGGATAACAACTACTCAACATGAGCTAAATTTACCAGACTGTACAACAGATGCTGAGGGAGGTAACCTGCCCGTGGTTCTGTGTGAGCAATCACCTGAGGCAAAAAATCCGTTCCTTCATTAGAACCTGCGGCGCCTTATACTCCACAACACATAGTGTCGCCTAAAAGGACACGTTGTGGGCGCATAATAATAAAGCTTTGCACTACCAGTCATAATACAGATTCAAAGAACACAAAAACCCAGAATGTTTTTGTTTCTCTTGTTGCTGTTTTTTGACGAGAATATCACAGACGTTATTTGTGGAAAGATTTGTTTGCATAATGTTTTAAGTTTATGTTCACAGCAGTGTAACTGAACTAGTGTTCTAATTTTGTTTGTTAAAAATATGATATACTTTACCCAAAAAGGAGATGCACGATGTATAGTAACAAGCTTTCTCACTGATCATTATGTATGTGTTCATAAGTATGAGGAAGTGTTAGGTAAACAGTCAGAAAACACATGCAAGTCTAGTGTGGTTCATGACACTTACTTTTGTAAGTGTTTTGAGATGTCAATTTAGTTTAGTGAAAGATTCATCAGAATGAAAAATTTCTATCTTGCAGTTGACTAAGAACTAAGAACTTCTCTGAATCGTCACGCATGCAAGAGGGATGAAAAGAGAACAAATTCATTTTCTATATTTAACAAGTTTAATTAGCATGGCAAAAAATTGCACATTTCAATTACACCATTGCTTAGCAGCAAACAAAGACAAAATAGTCACTAAGAATGAGCCAAAACAACTCACTCTATTGTCTCTCTCCAGATGTGCTGTAATTTCTAGTATTCCAGCAGGAGCTTCCTACAGCTACTCGTGTAATTGGATGAAGGGACGATATGTATTTGTGGTTAATCCTGGAACTTCTAAGGTTATTACCATCTGTGAAGTGGAAGTCTATGTGGTTTATCCAGGTAATTCATAACAACCTGTCTAAACCCTTTTCCAGGGGAATTTGACTTTTTAAGCCATTCTCATTGGATTCAAGTGATTTTGAAATAGTTATAGAGTGTAGTTCTAGTCTAGATCCAGACAGATCTGGTAGAAGTGCATTCCCAAAATCATGTTAACATTTGTAAAATAAAATATTTCTTGATATTTTACAGTTGATTTGGCAATAGGAAGAAGTGTCACACAGTCCTCAAACTATGGCAGCTGGATCGCTGAACAGGCCACTGATTTCAATCCAGGTTTTTTCCCAAATCCATCGTTAGCGCTCGTCAACCAATTATCAGACTAACCCATGGTGGAGGCTGGATCTGGATGATACTTACAGAGTTAATAGAGTGGTCGTCACTAACAGAAATGACTGCTGTCCAGAACGAATAAATGGAGCAGAGATTCGCATCGGAAACTCTTTGGAGAACAACGGCAACAACAATCCTGTGTGAGACCCTCTTTCAGTGGCTTAATATCCATAGAAATCCCTGATTCCTCAAGGCTGAAAACACAAGTGCAGAAAGAATAAAGTCTAAATGAAGTTTTCTCTGTCTCTCTGTAGATGTGCTGTGATTTCTAGTATTCCAGCTGGTGTTTCATCCACCTACACTTGTAACGGTATGGAGGGTCGATATGTGAATCTGATCATTCCTGGAGAGTCAAGGGTTCTCACTCTGTGTGAGGTGGAGGTCTATGGAGAAGGTCTGATCAAACAAGCTATGTTGAAATATGTAAATTTATTATTGATTATACAAGCTCTCAGCAGTCATCTTCACTGCAAATGAACCTATATTTATTGTCATCTGGGTCATATTTTGTTTTACTTTGTGTAGTTTTGTTGATGATTTTGAGGATTTGTCCAAGTTGCATATGTTTAGTCTTAAGTGAATTTTCACTAGAATACCGTAGATATTATAAACACAGAGCCTTTGATGCCAAAAGCAAAATATGCAATGATGTATTTTGGGATCTTAAAACTGCATGATTACATGATTATTTGCATTTACCTTTGTTTTCTTCTGCTGTCTGTGACCCATCAGAACCACTGATCTGAACGATAGAGTATGATGTGTGTGTTTCAAGTCCTTAACCCTGTCTAAACCCCTTTCCTGGGGAATTTACTTTTTGATTGCATTTTAATTACATTCAAGTGATTTTAATATAGTTATTATAGAGTGTAGTTCTAGTCTAGAACCAGACACATCTGATAGAAGTGTATTCCTAAAATAAAGTAAACGCTTATAAAGTAAAATATTTCATGACACTGTTATTTTACAGGTAATTTGGCAGCAGGAGGAAGCATCACACAGTCCTCAACCTATGACAGCTGGATCGCTGAACAGGCCATTGATTTCAATCCAGGTTTCACACAACCATCATTAGCGTGCTCATCAACCACTTATCAGACTAACCCATGGTGGAGGCTGGATCTGCGTAATACTTACAGAGTTAATCGAGTGGTCGTCACTAACAGACGAGACTGCTGTCCAGAACGAATAAATGGAGCAGAGATTCGCATCGGAAACTCTTTGGAGAACAACGGCAACAACAACCCTGTGTGAGACCCTCTTTCAGTGGCTTAATATCCATAGAAATCCCTGATTCCTCAAGGCTGAAAACACAAGTGCAGAAAGAATAAAGTCTAAATGAAGTTTTCTCTGCCTCTCTGTAGATGTGCTGTGATTTCTAGTATTCCAGCTGGTGTTTCATCCACCTACACTTGTAACGATATGAAGGGTCGATATGTGAACCTGATCATTCCTGGAGAGTCAAGGGTTCTCACTCTGTGTGAGGTGGAGGTCTATGGAGAAGGTCTGATCAAACAAACTATGTTGAAAAATGTCATTTATTGTTTTTGTTTTTGGGATTATACATGCTCTCACCAGTCAATAAAACACACTTCATTCTCAATACAAGTGAACCTGTATTTAATGTCATCTGGGTCATATTTTGTTTTACTTTGTGTAGTTTAGTTGATTTTTATTAGGATGTGTCCAAGTCGCATGTGACAGATTAATTTTCTCAGAAAACTTTAGATATAGACACACAGCCTTTGATGCCAAAAGGAAAAGATGCAGTGATGTATTTTGGAATCTTAAAACTGCATGATTGTATTATCATTGTTTTCCTCTGCTGTCTGACCCATCATACCCACTGATCTAAACGATAGAGAGTGACATTGTGTGTGTTTCAGGTCCTTGTTTAAAGCAAACGTTTGTGAAGCTCAAACTGAAGTCCAGCGTGAGTCTGTCTGATGCAGCAGCAGGTGAGAGAGAGAGAGAGAGAGAGAGAGAGAGAGAGAGAGAGAGAGAGAGAGAGAGAGAGAGAGAGAGAGAGAGAGAGAGAGAGAGAGAGAGAGAGAGAGAGAGAGAGAGAGAGAGAGAGAGAGAGAGAGAGAGAGAGAGAGAGAGAGAGAGAGAGAGAGAAATCTGAGTGCATTCATAGAGGTTTTAAGAGATATGCTTGTTTCAGCTGGAATCTGTTCTGGCGGGAAGAGGGATTTCAAACGTGACACTGCGCTGGTCTCAACTGCCCGAACAGGAAGTGATGCGGAAGGAAGCTGCGCCTGGTGAGTGTGTTCATTGAAGAAACACTGGAAACCTGAACAAGAATGCTGATTCATTCAAATAAATGCATATACAACGAATGAAACCATATCTTAATGATGTAATGAACTTTTCTTTTACAGCTCAATGTGGTCAAAGGAGGAAGTGATGACGGGAAAACTTTTGGATCCGATCTTCAGTTACATTACTTGTATATTCTCTGTTTCTCAATGTTGAAAATTTTAACTATGGATTCCTGAAAATGCGCAAACTCTGAAGTTGCTTCAAACAAATTTACTATAATTAAACTTAAACTTAATTTGACCATTTAAAGCTGTGCTATTTCATTATCATTAATATACTATTATAGTTTTTAACATTTTCAGTTTGTTCTTATTTTTATAAATAATTTTATTGCTCGTTTTCCAATTTGTATTACTGATAGTTAAAAAAAAGTCTATATAGTTTTTATTTCTTTTTAGTTTGAGTTTGTTAGTTATCTTAGTGCTTAAACTAAACAAAAAAGAGAAATGTTGACAGCGCATTGAGTAGGATTATCCATAAATAAAGCACATCAGATTAACACAACTCCACATTCCATAGATTGTCCACCGAGCCATTATAACTAGGGTTTGTGACAGAGCTGACAAATAAAGAAGGCCATCCTTTGTAACTTAAACCCTCTGTAAGACCAAATGGCCAAGTAACACCTTAATGCATACATATCTTATCAGGAAACGTGAAGACGAACGGACGCAGGCCAGTAAGAGCTGTGTGTATAAACCTCACTTCCCTTTCCTCAAGAGAAGCACTAGCGAATGATGCTAGCAGCTGTGGTATTTAGCGTCCTTGTTAGTGTGCCCGCCTCCTACGCCGGAGACCCCGGTTCAAATCCCTTAGTTCACGAGTTCACATTTACATATAATTCATAGAGAGTACATTTAAATGCATATTTGGCGTGCTGTCCGGGGGGAGGGCTTCAAGCTCGGACCTGGCCTGAGACCCAAAGTACCCTCTGTGTATGCAAGGTTAGAACTAAAAAGAGCAAAATGTGGAGAAGGGGTGGTGGAGGATGCTGATAAGCTGTCAACAAACGGAGGTAAGACTGCTGTGTATATATACAGCTCTTGTTGATTAGCTGAGTGCTCTCCACCTGTGTCAGTTATCTGAAAGTGATCTCCGAACCTCATTTAATAAAAATGTCATTAAAAGCTTTACTGAGAAACCATCAGCGCTCTTCCTGCCTTTCCTAGTTGCTGTGCGTGCGTGGGACAGAAATCCGGTCCGACCAAACGGTCACGGGCCAGCAGGCCCAACACCTCAAACCATGCTCAACTTCCTTGACCATGAAACTAACTGTGCAATGTCATCATATTTTCAGTCAACACAGAAGAAATCAATCAGAATTGTATTTTTGGTCAGGCCTCGGCAACAGTGAGTGGGCACTTTCACACGAGGGTAAGGGGGGTGTTGTTGGAGATTGTGCAGTGGTGGGGGCATATATGAGGTTCATTCTCGTGTTACGTAGCACGTTTGAGCTTCCGCAAGAACCAATGAGGTTCATTCTCGTGTTACACAGAACATTAGAGCTTCCAGCAGAGTTTTGTTCTCACGCATTAAGCAGGTTCGGTTTACATACATGTGTCTTGTGCTGTGTGCTTACAAGTTACTCATTACTGTTGGTTTTGTTACCCTGCTCATAATCAGTGATCATAACTAAGATATTATGATGATTTTATTATATAATCCTGTGTAAATGGTCTTACAGGAACTATTTACTTCAATTTAGTTTATTTTATTAACTTATTTTTGCAAAATCATCAGTATCTGAGGAATGTGCAGAAATTAAATGAAAATTCTTAGCTATTAGTATATTTTGCTCTATGTTTGCAGTCTGCAACCTCCTGCAAGTTATTATCATTAATGATGAAATATTACATGGACAATGTAAAAACATTTATGAAATGAAGCAACAGAAAAATAGTTATTTTTTAGGATATTATAAGTTGTTTTTTAAGTTATTGATATATTTTTCTACAGTCTACAATGAGCAATTGTGAGCATTGATTGTTGTCCGTGGGAAGAATTTAATAAACCATGAAAGAAGTTTGAATAATGTCTACGTATGTAACCCTCGTTTCCTGAGGAGGGAACAGAGACATTACATCAGTGACTGACGAATAGAGTTTTTGCTTAGAAGCCTATAACCTTTGAGTTCTTACAAAACAAGCCAATGGCAATGAAATGCCATGGGTCTGCAGAATTTGCATAGCGTAGCTCCGCCCCACCTCGTGGGTATACAAGGAAGGACTCTGGCAATTTGACATTGTTACCTGCTGAGGATCAGAGACTGAACTCCCGGCCATTCCAGCGATACAGCAGAAGTGGCAGAGGGACGTAACGTCTTGTTCCCTCCTCAGGGAATGAGGGTTTCATAAGTAACCAAGACGTTCCCTTTCGTTCAGTCACTCTGAGTTATGTCAGTGACTGACGAATGGGGGTCCATTCTAATCATGCCTCCTCGGCTGTCTTCTAGTGCCTTGCGCAAGCCTGAGCTCCTTGTCGTGAGACTAGCACGGACAAAGGACTTGACTTAACACAGGAATACCAAAGTAAACTAGGAAGCATAAGTTTTTTACCAAGGCACCATGTGGTAGAGCCCAGGAGGAGGCCACACTCCTGGTAGAGTGTGCCCTCACCTCTAGGGGGTATGGATGACCCTCTGTCTGGTAAGCCAAGACAATAGCGTCCACTATTCAGTGCGACAACCTTTGCTTGGAGAGAGCCTTTCCCTTTAGCTTCCCACCATAACAGACAAAGAGCTGGTTTGAGGTCCTGAAACACTGCGTTCTGTCTACGTAAGCATGGAGGGCACATACTGGACAGAGCAGTGCCAAGGCTGGGTCTGCCTCCTCCAAGGCCAGCGCTTGCAGGTTCACCACCTGATCTCTGAAAAGAGTAGTGGGAACCTTGAGCAAGTATCTTGGCCGGGGTCTCAGGATCATGTGAGAGTTAGCCAGGCCCGAATTCCAGCCATGCTTCGTCAACTGAAAATGCCTGCAGGTCCCCTCTTGATGGAGGCCAAAAGGACCAGAATAGACAGGAACTTAAGCTCCACTGATCGCAAAGGCTCAAATGGAGCTCTCTGCAGGGCAGATAAGACCACTGAAAGGTCCCAAGAGGGTAAGAGAGGAGAGTGAGGAGGTTGTGCTGACCCACCTTTTTTGACTCCATATGGTCGTGCTGCGCAGAGAACACACGTGGTGCACAGAGACCTTCAAGGACAATTAAGTCAGAAGCATCTGAAGGATGGCCATGGCATGCAATGAGGGTGGCCTGCCCCACAGCTCTGTAGGACTTTGCCACCAAAGTAAATGAGAAACTTCAAGCCTTGGAGGGGTGTTTAGGATCACAGCGCCACATTGAAGCACTCTGAGGACACAGTTGCAATGCAACAGAGTGACCCCATTGAGGGCAGTGAAGGCAGAGGAGGCCGCAGAGGGTTCCAATCCAGCCCGAGGCTCGCTGCTGCCCGAGATAACATGGCTGTCAGCTCCGGGTCGGACACCCCAAGGTGGCAGAATCTTCATCCCCAGAGGGCTCTAGCTCACCTTGAGATGTGGTCGCGCCTAACAAAATACGCAAGGTATACTTTATTATCCAGAACGAAATTTGTCTTAGGCTCCAAAATAGATCCATCACATCACATAAAACATATACAGTAGTTACAAAATAGCACAACACAATGACACAGCATTACATAGTATTACTTGATAACTGAATTGCACATGGAATAAATAAGTTCTTGAACAGATTCAATCTGCATCTTGGAATTCCTAATCTTCCACCGAATGGCAGCTTTATCAACTCACAATTCAAGATGTGTGTTGTATAATGCAGAATCTTTCCTTAGCATTTACTTTTCATATAGCTTTTTGCGATACAGAGGTTCTGTCCTGCCCATGATTTTCATGGCTGTTTGTAAGATGTCCAAGCCTAGATTTCAGCTGTACCATCAAATTGCCAGAGAGTCTGAATGGCCACAGGACTTCACATATATCCTTCAAGGACAATGATAACACCAAGCAGTCACAACAACCGCTGCTCACGGACACAATCTCAGCTGAGCCCTGCTCACAACGCCTCGGCCACAACACTAGGGCCCATAGCCTCCTCCATCTGCTCTAGATGAACCAAAACATCTGATACCAGCTCTCAGTGATATGTGTCGGTTCCCTGCTATGATAACAGTAACTGTCTCATATGTTTACAGAACCCAATGTGCCTGTATCTTTTCTATATCTGTTCTGCTGATAGAAAGATTGCTGTGGGAACAGAAACTAACACTGTTAAATTAGCGCTTTTGAACATGAGGTCACTTCAAAATAAATCACTTCTAGTCAATGATATTATTAACACAAACAACCTGGATTTTATGTTTCTAAATTAAATGTGGATAGAAGACAGCTGCAGTGCAACAACCCCTCCTATCACTGCACCTCCATCACTGTCTGGTTTGGTTCAGCTACCAGATCAGACATCAGGAGACTGCAATGTATCATCCGGACTGCAGAGAGGATTATTGGTGCCCCTGCCAACCCTCCAGGACCTGTACTCTTCCAGAGTGAGGAAGAGAGCAGGTAAAATCACCACAGACTCCACTCACCCCGGACACCACCTGTTTGAACTGTTACCGTCAGGACGGCGACTCGATCACTGGCCACTAGAACATCTAGGCACAGGAACAGTTTCTTCCCACAGGCCATTTCCCTCTTGAACAGTTAACCCCCCAACCACCCACCCTCAAGGCAAATGCCTGTAAGTGCAATTTCTCCCACTGCTTAGTGCAATATCTCCTAAACTCAGGTGATTATTCATATTATTTATATTTATTCTTACTCTCCAAATACTGTAAATATTCATAATCTATGTCTTTTCTGACTAAACGTAACCGTGACCTTATACTGTTTATATTTTTATTCTTAGAATTGTTTTATTTATTACTGTTGTATTTGTATTGTATATGTGCACTGGAAGCTTCAGCACCAAAAATAATCCTTGTGTGTGAAAGCACACTTGGCAATAAAGCTCTTTCTGATTCTGATTCTGATTCTGATTCTAACTTTACTTTTATGAGTGTCTTCAGTGCGGTTAGGAGAGGTGGGGGTGTAGTTTCTCTGTTTTAAGATGTCTATCAGTGTACTTGTCCTTTGAATATCTAAGTATTGCAATAAAAGGTGTTCCATGCATTTTACTTATTATTATTTACGGACCTCCAAAATATTCTCTAGCCTTTATCGACAATTTGACAGTTTTACTATTGCTGGGGATTTTCACATTGACAATGCTGAATCTAGTACAGCAAAATATCTCTAGACACTTCTTAATACTTTCAAAAGTATACTTTTGAAGTCTGTACAGGGACCCACATACAATCGTGGACACACCCTAGATTTACTTATCAGTAAGGGTTTAAACATTTCACATTCTTTGATATATTCATCAGTCCCGCCAGAAAAATTGTGATTGTTGCGGGCAAAAATTCTAGATTATGCGACGCGTTTTCTTGAAAAATGCGATGGAATATGCGGGATATTTATGCAATTTTATGCCATGAAATTGCGGGAACTTGCAAAAACTGCGGTTTGATGAAAAAGAGAAAAAAAGTTATTCCCCCAACACCCTGTCCTCACTTGGCTACTACCTTTATGTAAAGAGTCATGTCTTATCACTTCCTATGAAAAGCAAGCTACATCACAGAAAGTGCTGGGAATATTTCAGACCTTAATAAACCCATGGCTCAAACTTACAAAACATTGATGAGTCAAACAAGTTCTGTAGCTTTACTAAATGTGTGCACAGCTCGGATGGATTACTGTCATTGTGACTCCCCATCCTGCCTCCACGTTGCCCCATAACAGTCCTATGAATACTTCGAACTCGTCTAACATACCCAGTGGCATTACACAAAATCTCCACCACAATACTGTCGCGCGATTGCGGAGAGGCACAGTCAGAAGACGCTTCATGGCTCGCGCGGTAAAAATCTCCCACGGCCGCCTCGTTCCCCACAACACTAACACACCTGGTAACTTCGAGATGAAGACTCGAGCCGGAAACATTGTTCCCACCACTGACACTGGGCATAGGACCATCTACATTGGGCAAAGGATTCACCGTTTGTGCTTGGTGTAGGGCTATACTTTCACTTTCAGAATCACCGTCATCTTCTGACAGCAAATAGAAACAGCGAATAGAAGACCCAACACTTCATTGCGGGTAAAGATTTATTGAAGCCAATAATAATAATAATAATAATAATAATAATAATAATAATCTAATGCAAAACTCGCTGACGCTTGACAATATTGCTCTGATAAAATGGCTTACTCGAACACGAGCTCCCGCTTTTTCCGCACTGATTCAATGCTCTCTTGCTCGAAGATTTTGTATAGAAGCATGACGTTTTTTTGAGTCAGGGATGAAGTATGACATGTTTGCCATCTAGTGGAGGAGGTCGAACGAAATTCGATACTCTATTTGACAAAATCGGCCGTTTTATTCAGTGCCGCATCTCGTCGAGTAAACTCGACCGTGGCGCCTAGAAGGTTAAACCCCCGTAAATCAGTGGGACCTGATGGTGTATCGCCAAACGTTTTGAAGGTCTGTGGAGAACTGGTAGGTGTGTACAGAGACATTTTTAATCCGTCACTTACACATGGAGTGGTACCACGCTTATTTAAGTCATCTATTATTTTACCTGTCCCCAAGAAAGCGAACACATCTACCCTGAATGATTTCAGGCCAGTCGCTTTGACTTCAGTCCCAATGAAGTGTCTAGAGAAACTCGTGCTTCGACATATTAACTCTGTGGTTCCTGACACTGTTGACCCCTTACAGTTTGCATATCGCCCTAATAGATCGGTGGAAGATGCAGTGGCCATGGCTATGCACTTCACTCTTCAACACCTGGACCGAAGCGGAACATACCTAAGAATGCTTTTCCTGGATTATAGTTCTGCTTTCAACACGATCCGACCTGGAAAGCTAATTGAGAAGCTAGTTGACCTCGTGGTCCCAATCACCACCTGTAACTGGGTTTTGGATTTTCTTATTGACAGACCACAAAAAAGTGAGGATGGGAGGTAACATCTCAACTGAGCTCACTTTAAGTACAGGAACCCCTCAGGGATGCTGTCTCAGTCCAAAACTCTTTACTCTCTACACACATGACTGTGCCACTAACCAGAACAACACTGCGATTATTAAATATGCTGAGGATACAACTAACCTGGGCCTGATCAAGAGTGGGGATGAGACTGGTTACAGGCAGCTGGTTGACAAAATTCTGGCTTATGGGGATGATAATGATCTAATTCTTGATTTAGATAAAACAAAATAATTAATCATGGATTTTAGACGGAAGAAACCCTTGTTAGAGCCACTAATCATTAAGGGGACTGAAGTGGAAAAAGCTGAGAGTCACAAGTTCATGGGCCTGCATGTGTCATCAAATCTGAGTTGGACCGTAAACACTGCTGTCACAGTGAAGAAGGCCCAACGGCGGCTTTATTTGATCAGGCTGCTTAGGAAGGCAGGACTTAGCCGCAAGCCACTTATCCAGGCCTATAGGCCTCCAGGCCTCCAGGCCAGCTCATTCAAACCTGTCCTGGAGGACCACCAGCCCTGGACATTTTGTGTGTCTCCCTCATCTATCACACCTGCTTCAACTCATCAGCTCATTACTAGAGACTGCAAGACCTGAAATGGGTGTGTCTGATATAGGGAGACATACAAAATGTGCAGGGCTGGTGGTCCTCCAGGACAGGTTATAGAAAAACGTTGCTATAGAGGAATTGTGGAAAGCATCTTAACAAATGGCATCACTGTATGGTTTGGGAGCACTACTCAGGCAGAAAGGAGAGCTCTCCAAAGGGTCATAAATACCGTGCAGAAGATCATCGGATCGGATCTTCCATCTATGGAGGCCCTATAAACACACAACGCTGCAGGAAGAGAGCTAAGAATATTCTCAGTGATACACACCACCCTGCACACTCAATGTTCAGGCCTAAACACTCAATATATACCTTTAGATATGGCAGACTGGACAGTATTATCTCGCACAGGGTGTTTTTTCCCAGCGACAGTTAGACTGATGGCGAAGGATATAGCAGAGAAAACAAACATGTCTGGTTTTATATAGAGATGTGAGAGGCAGTCTGTGTTATGTTCATTCTCTGTTAAATAGAGAATGTTTTATTATAGTTTTGTAGTACAAATAATAATGTATTTATCTTAGGAAAGTTTTCAATACCAAATTGAATTAAATGAGCAATAATGTTATTTTTATCTTAAATTAAAAATCTTAATGTGTGGGTTTACTTGACATAGGTTTGTGTTGCTCTTTGATAATTGTTTCTCTAGTAATTGTGTGAAGTCTATTTATTGTGTTTAGTCTATATATTGTGGGTAGTTTGTTAGCTGGTCTTCTATGTTGTATTGTATTTTTGCTGACTCAAAATTCCTATGTACCTGTACTGCTGTACTGGTACAAATGGCAAATAAACTTTTCAAAATCAAATATATAAATATATATATATATATATATATATATATATATATATATATATATATATATATATATATATATATATATATATATATATATATGAGTATTTCACAATCTGCTCAGTTACTGGGATTTTCACGCACAACCATTTCTAGGGTTTACAAAGAATGGTGTGAAAAGGAAAAAACATCCAGTATGCGGCAGTCCTGTGGGAGAAAATGCCTTGTTGATGCTCAGCTTGACATTCACGTTGCGTCATTACGTTACTTCATAGCGTTCCCATTACAATAGGCGGAAATGGCTGCTCTTGGGTGAAGTAAACGCAACATTTTTCAACTTTCTGCTAAAACATATGTGACTTTTTTGGATTATGAAAATCAAGGCCGCATATTTTGCGTGTAAAAATCGGCAATTTATGCAGCGAAAGTGCGGCGTATTCGAAAAAAGGCGGCCCTCACATAAATATGCGTACTTATATGCGGGCTGATTATGCATTAAATCAGGCAATCGCATAATCGCATTTTTCTGGAGGGGCTGATTGATACTCTCCAGCCATTGAAGCTAGATCTGTCTGTAAAAAAGAAATGCTTAAATGAGAACACATAGTGTGCTGTTTATGAAGACACCAAGCATATCCGCAGACCCTGTTGATTGTCTCCTTGATTCCTTTAACTTGTTTCTCTCCCTGGAGAAACAACAGCAGTTCAAAGTATTAAAAGAAAATGCAGGAAAGCTGAACGCATGTGACAGAAAACAAAACTTGTAGTCCATTATAACATCTATAAAGACAGCCTTCACGATTTCAATGTGGAGCTAGGCACACCTAGACAGACCACCACCTCAAATATTATAAGCTGCAACTTAAAGGTCCCGTTTTTCCCGTGCTTTTGAAGCTTTGATTGTGTTGTGCAATATAACATGTGTTCATGTATTTTTCACACAATTTACTTAACTGTATACCGCTGTTCACTGATGAAAAAATGGCCTGATGATTTCCTTGTTCTATGAAGTCCCTCCTTCAGAAATACGTAACGAGTTCTGATTGTGCCAGTGGTTCCTGTGTTGTGATTGGACAACAGCTTAGCGCACATTTCCGGAAAGGTCACGCCTCTTACCATAACCGGGAGATGCAAGCGCTCAATGTTATTGTAGACATGGCGACAAACACACTCTACAAACGCAACCCTTCCTCTTCTGCACGTGGGAGTGCAACAAGACCACGCCCCTTTTTGCGTATTCTTGTGGGCGGAGCTTAGTCAACAGACTGTTGTAGTGATGTCATTAAAGCAGGAAGTGCAGGGATGTAGTCCAAACCGGCCGTCATTGTAGACTTTGAAAGGGAACTTCTGCTAAATAAAATATTTCGCTCATTGAACTTTGAGCTTTATAATTTTACAGGTATTATTTATGCTCTAAGAGCAACAATACACACTAACTAAAGTCTGAAAAATGGGATCACGAAGAACAGGTCCTTTAAACAATACCCACACTATTTTTGCTACTGTGGAAAGACTAATACCCCAAGTCACATTCCTAGTGAATTACTCAAAGCAAATGCAATGATTTTGCCTCCTTTTTTACTGAGATCATTAAAATTAGAAAGGTGATTTTAAAATCAGTGTATCCTCATCCTTGTGCTGAGATCAGACAGACAAATTCAGAAATTAGTCACTATTTCTGATTGTGAGACAGTTGAAGTTAAATCTTGGAAGAAACTGTACAGCATCTTAAAACATCAACCTGCGCCCTTGACACACTCCCCACTTCTTTTCAAAATGGTTTAACTGTTTAGAAGCTGATCTCCTAAAAGTGGTAAACTCCTCACTTCTCTATGGGACTTTCCAAACTCTCTGAAAACTGCTGTTGTAAAGCACTTCCTGAAAGGAGCAATCTGTATAAAATCATTTTAAGCAACCAGTTTAATTAATCTCAAATCTCCACTTCATGGACAAGATAATCAAACAGTTTTTAGTCAAGTTCTTAAGATCAAATGGATATTTTTTTGACAATTTTCAATCTGGTTTTCCGACCGCATCACAGCACAGAAAAAGCGCTTAAAGAAAATATGTTGTACGCGCTTCAATACAGAAACTATTCAGTGCTGGGGTTACTTGATCTACCAGTTCTGCATTTGACACTGTCGATAACAACATTCTTCTTAACAGGCTGAGAAACCGGGTCGGGCTTTCTGGGATGGTCCTTAAATGGTTCAGGTCACACTTAGAAGGGAGAGGTTATTATGTGAGTATAGGTGACCATAAGTCTGACTGGACATCCATGACTTGCGGAGTCCCACAAGGGTCAATTCTAGCACCACTCCTATTCAACCTGTACATGCTGCCACTGAGCCAAATAATGAGAGAGAACCAAATGGCTTACCACAGCTATGCTGACGACACCCAGATCTACTTAGCACTATCACCTAACGACTACAGTAAATCGATTTCCTGTGCAAATGCACTGATGAAGTTAACAGTTAGATGTGCCAAAACTTTCTTCAGTTAAACAAAGACAAAACTCATTGCATTGCATTGAACTCATTGCCTTTGGAAACAAAGATGAAATTCTCAAGGTGAACGCATGCCTTGAGGTTTTTAGGCTCTAAAAGAAAAAATCTTGGTGAGATTTTAGAGTCAGACTTTAGTTTCAGTTGTCATGTCAAAGCAATATCTAAATCAGCATACTATCGTCTAAAAAATATTGCAAGAATTAAATGCTTTGTTTCCAGTCCATATCACTAACCCAAAAATGTACATAAATCTTGCCCCGGGAAAACGCAACAAAGGGGGTGAGGCCATGTTGAGATGTGTTAGAGAAGAGGTTATGCAGTATTGTTGTTGCAGTGCCGTCGAAACATTGTTATTTTCACCTTCATTGCAGGTCATCTTTGTTCGGCCTTCCTAGGGACAGTGAACTGATGCCGTGTCTACACCGGACACGACAAAAGAACCCATAATAATCAGTGATGTTGTCTACACTGGATGTGGCGTGATGCGAGCTGCATATCTTTGACAGTAAAATGATGCCTCTTTCTATTTATGACGTACTGACATGAAGGACAAATACTTTGCAATGGGCACTTTGTTACCCATTAGCTGTTCCGACGCAAGCAACAAATTTCGTTTTAATTCCACCAGCAAACTTTGAATGTTGGTCTTTGTTGGTGTTTATGTGATCAGTGTAAATTATTCTTTGATTAGATCTTTTATAGTGTTTACCTACAGCTCGTTTGTCTACAGGCATGCTAAACATGCTTCTAAACATGGTTCTTTACTGTAGTAAAGCCATAGATTAGTCTTCGTAATTTGCTTATAGTTTAGTCAGTAGCGACCACTATAGATCTGAAGTCTGTAATCCAAATAAGGGTGGACTCACACTAGGCACGGTTGCCTTTTACAGTGCCTGAGCGCTATTATCTCTGGAGACGTCTAGACAGTGTCACATAGCTGTATGCCGAAAAAACCACAGAGAAAAACAATCAATTTTTGTGTGAGCACTTAACCTCATAATAATAATAAGAAAAAATCTTCGCTTTCACTTTCCTTTAATCCCTCCCTACTGTATTTTGAGCACTTTTTGTGTTTATTCGCCTCTTCATGAGGAATCGCTTCCCGTATTCCTCATTTGTAAGTGGCTTTGGATAAGCTTCTGCAAAATGAATAAATGAGTAAATGTAAGTCCCAAAGTAAAATGCAAGGAAATAAACGTATCATTTTAATGATTTTGTATAACTGTTTTACTGAATGAGCACTGTGCCACTGTACATCCGGACTGATACTGTATTTAATTTTTGCATTCTCCTTTTTGATTCTAAACTTTTTATCTATGCATCCTCCTTTTTAGTCTAAACTGTTTTAATATATTTATATCACTTCTTATTCTCACCTTTTATGTTCTTTATTTATTTTGATTATTTTAATTGATTCTATGTAAAGCACTTTGAATTACCATTGTGTATGAAATGTGCTATACAGTCAAACCACAAATGATTCAGACACAGATATAATTTGTTACTAGTGGGTGCAGGACACAGTTCATTTGTGTAAGTGAGGATAGCAAAATAAAGTAAACTATGGGGACCCACTTTATATTAGGTGGCCTTAACTACTATGTACTAACATTTTAATTAATAATTTGATACATTGCACTTATTGTGTACATACATGTTTTTACATTGTACTTACATTTTAAAAAATACCTGCATGTAATTACATCTGTAATTAATTTCTGTAGTTACATTTGTAATTACACTGTTGACACTTCCTTACACCTAACCCTACTTAAACTGACCCATCCCACCACACCTGTCCCTAACCCTACCCGTATCCCACCTCAATATCAGCAAAGGTGTTTTGCAACACAATATGAACACAGTAAGTACATTGTACTTATTTTTTTTATGTAAGTACATAGTAGTTAAGGCCACCTAATATAAAGTGGGGCCAACTATGGCATATTATACACAAACATGCTTCATACAGTCAAATTCTGTAGCATTATTTTCCTGCTTTACACTGTGAAGCTGCTTTGAAACAATAGGTATAGTGAAAAGCACTATATAAATAGAGGTCAATTGATTGATTGAGTGATTGATTGAGTGATTAAAGACAACTATTCATTTTTTCAAGCAAATCTCTGTTTGTCCAGTGGTGCCTGTGCTCACATTTGTTATTTATGTATTAAACATTTTATGGACAATCATTGTGATCTGTCTATAGGTATATTGTGAAATGGGATTAAGATAATAATAATAATAATAATAATAATAATAATAATAATAATAATAATAATAATAATAATAAATATTGCTGCAAGCAGCCATTACCAGAGCGCAAGCGCAAAGACGACGATAAGACATGCCAACATGGCTGGGAGTGTCAGACCAAATGCAACAATGAGCAATTAAAGACCTTTTAAGATCAATTTAGGCAAAATAGCTGTAAAAAAATAAATAAAAATAGAGTCAATAATAATGATTTAATTAATCACTTTTGACCAATAAGTGGTGCCTTGGCCAAACTGATGTAGTGTGGTCAGAAAGTTTGGTGTCAATATGCCAAAGCATTGCAGAGATACAGCATCAAGAGTCATTTTGACATCATGCTTCAACTTTGTTGCTGCGCTACACAAAAACGGTTCCATCCACCGACACAGAATCCATACATTTTTGTCAGCACAGGCTGAAGATGATACGATTTGATTTTAGTGAAAATCAGACAGATGGTCTGGGACAGGTTCGAAAATCATGTTTTTAATGAGAAACAAGATGGCGGACAGGAATTTTGGCCAAAAATTCTAAATGTATTGAATGTATTATGACCAGTTTTGTTACAATAGGCTAATTTAATCAAAAGTTATTGGCATTTTTGTAAATTTTTATAACTTTTGACCACAAGGTGGCACTGTCTCGATCAGAGTAACGTTTTTGAAGATATTTACAATTGTTTTTAAAGCGCTAAATCACAAACCATACGGCGAATCCTGGCATGATTGGTATTGTTGGACTCGGAAATGATACAGGAGACAAAAAGTTACTCTCATGGAAATAAGTTGAACGAAGTTATTAGTGTTTGAAAAATGTATTTTACCTTTAGGTGGTGCTGGTACTAAACTTCTCAAGCTTCTTCAGGGCATCATGCTGATGACTCATTCTGAGTTTAGTAACAATCCGTTCATGCATTCTTAGAATACAGCATTTTAGCACAAAATTCAAAATGGCCAACAGCTAAAATGGCCAATATAAAATTGGATATCATTCGGATATCATTTAGATCTTTGGCATTATATGAAGATCTGTGGCATTATATTTAGATCAATGGCATTATGTTCAGATCTATGGCATTGTTTGAAGATTTTGGCATGAAAGGTTGCAGTGATGATCAATGTCGCCGATCACACACACATGCTGAGATCGTGAAAAGAGCAATCTCATCATTGCAACTCAGAATCTGTACACTAATGAATGCTTTCACCTTCACTAACAGTGCAAACGGGATATAGTTAAGAGATTCGTTGAATAAAACGGGAGTCACTTATAAACTCTCTGTTTGATTGACAGCTCCAGCGCTGCTCAAATGAGTGTAAAGGAGCTTTCTTTGATCACTTCCTTTATAGAATTTAATCACTGTTAAATTACAGATTATTTTCATCCTACTACGAGAAACAACAAGTTGATGTTTAGTCACTGGTCTGATTTACTGACAGACAAAGAACATCTGACTACATGAATCGTCATTTCAGATCTGGTATTAGAATGAACACAGTTTCTTATGTTACATGCTTGATTCGGTGGGCGGGGGCTAACATGCAGTAATGAAGCAGGCGTTGATCTTCTTCTGCTGAGGCAGTGTTTGCCTCTCTTTGACGTCATAGATCCCCACTTTAAAAAATCTCGCGTTTGCTGGACCTGGTGTCTATAAAGGCTTTGCTTTGACTAACAAGAAAGTTTTCAGCTCCACTTACAGGATATTCTTATATTACCATGACCTTTTATAAATCAAAAGCTCAAGGGAAAGTTGATTTCTCAATTCATTAACATTTTCGAGGAGACACTAAAATTATATAAAAATAAAGAACTTGGATGTGTTCAGAGCAGCATTTAAAATTAAAATCAAATGTCATGTGAAAAAAGTATTCAACTTAAGTTGAATGTATTGAATTAATCTTGAAAAGGCACACTAAATATATACTAATGTTGAATGACTGAAGTGAGGCAAGATTCATTGAACAATTGCTGAATTTACATTGCAAAGACAAAAAAAAAAATGTCAGGAACAAAAAGACTCTCCAATTATGAAAACACATCTGAGGATCACACATTGGAGCTTGATAAAAGCCAAGTGACAAAATTGACCAACTAAAAATAATTTGTAGTCCGAATGCAAACATCCACTTCACTGGCCCTCTTCGTTCCACCAGCATGTCACAACATCTCATCTACATAAAGTCATTTTCTTAGCTTCTTTCCAAAGAAAAGATGACAAACATTATTTACATATAGGCATAAGAGTCGTCAGCCTATTCAAATGATTTGTGGTGTGCCTACTCAAATGACAACATGTCTATCGGGGCACAATAAAGAACACTATAAACAGACCCTAGAAATAAATAAGATTCTTGCCAGATTAATGCAGGTGGATCTTGAAAATCACTTAAAACTCATAACAGTGGCCTTATCGCTGGTGTCACTACACACCAAACCCAAAGAGAGAAATTTGGCAACATTTACATGTAGATTTACATGCATTATTTTTTGAACATAAGCAAATGACTTCAAGAAAACTTGGCATGCATATTGTCGAAACTTGCTTCAAACATACTAGGTGAACATCTGAGTTTAATCAATTTGAAATACCCACAAAAAAATTAACAACATGACATTTCACTTTTCAAATATGAAATATCAAATATGAAGTTTAAATAAAATTACTTTGGCAATGGTCAATGTTGCCCAAACATATTAATATGAATCCATAACATACTCACAAAAATAAAAGAAAACCACAGGAAATGAGAAATAGTAAAAGTATTGTTTAATGGGGTGGACAAAGCAGCACCCAATACATCACTATATGACCACATGCTAATGTGTATATTTTAAAGTGTTTTATCTTGTGTCATCTCTGTTAGAAATTGAGCTTCCCCTCATGACAAACAATATACTGGACGGCTTTCACTATGCATTAGAAATGCCTTGTTTAAAGAATCTTATGATCGCGCAGTGTCTATGAAATGGGAAAGAAAAAACATTTAAAACGTGGCAGGTGCAACACTCAAGATGGAAACAACATGCAGCGTAATAGATATAGTCTTAGAGAAGATGAACCACTTCTGTGATGCCTTTTATTTGGTCATTTTGGCATTTGTCTTCATTCACTAAAAAAAAAAAATCGTGTTTCACTAAAGGAAAAGAATGACATGAGAGTGAGTAAAATATGCAAGAATTAAAGAATGAGTAAAATATGCAAGAATTAAAGAATGTTAAAATTGTAATGAAAAAGTGAGTACAAACCCTAATATAGTTTAGGAAGGCTCTAACTCAGTAAGCCAATACAATTGCCGTGATTTTACAGTTGCTTCAGATACCAGTCACGCCGAGGTGTTTTAGGACACAGTGTCTCATTCCCTGGTCTCAGGGAAACAGGGTTACAGTCATAACCCAAGGCGTTCCTTTTAGAGCCTCTTACCATTACTTGCCATTACTTGCAGTAACCAGCTCACACCAGACAAAGAGACCGGCATCCTAGGGAGCAAGACTCAGCATAGTGCTTTCCAAAGCCTTACAAACGAGGGAAGACCCCGGACCTTCAGAGCGCTTCTTTTAAAGCACTATGGAGGCTGGGTACTCTACATTGGGTCACTAATGAGAGTACCTCCAGCTCTAACAGGAGCTGATCTATCAAAGGGATTCATAAGAATCTCTCGACCTTTCAGACCAAACTCAGGGAGCGAGGTTCTCAATAGATCCTCTCAAACGAGGGAGTACCTACAGGTCTAGAAAAACTGATCTACCAGAGAGGTCTCAAGGGAGTCCCTTGACCTTCTGACCAGACACAGGGAGCAAAGTACTCTACAGAAAGATCCTCTGAAACGAGGGAGTACTAGCTAGGCTGAACGGCAGAGCATCAACCAAGCTCTGGGGCCATAGTCATGGTGGAGCCTGCAACATGAACTTAATCTGCGTAATCTGGGGAACCAGGACACTCAAGCTAGCTAGAAGTGCCTAAGAATGTAGCTCGACCCGGAGGATTTCCATCAAGTGGCCCAATTTGGATAGCCAACTACTTGGAAATGAGTCTAACAGAGATAGCCACCTGTAGGCTTGTAATACTTATTTACACGTCATGCGTTAGCAGAGTGTAAGCAGCACATATTTTTTCATTATGAAAACATGAAGTGAAGTGTTCTGCCTGTTTAAATTATTAAAACTAGAGGCATATCTTAACTTTAAGGTTACTTAAAGTTCACTGCTTGTGCGTGTAGTGTGAAACCAACATTAGGGAGCGTACTCAACACTGTCCTGAAAAGGAGGAGTACTTAGTTAGCTCAACCTGAACATCATTGGTGTTGGACACAAGGCGCAGAGCCCTGGGAGCGAAGCAGTCTTAGAGGACCCTGAACAAGGGGAGCTAATATCAGCTTGACAAAGACAAAGCTTTTCTCAAGGGTGGAGGCCTGAACAAACAACGACTCTTGTTCCAAGACAGAGTCTGAGCTAAGCTCTGGAGAAGTGGAGGCCTCAACGGGATGAAATTCCAAGGAAGAGGCCTAGAACATCAAACCCCTGCTATGACTGTGCAGCTGCTTTGAAACAATTTGCTTTGTAAAAAGGCCTATATAAATAAAGGTGATGACTTAGAAGTCAAAGGGTAAGGGTTAGGGTCATTGCTATTTACTAGTACCTGGTACTAGTAGTTGTCTCTTACGACAAGTCAATGTGCCATTGTTAACCTGACTTGGTTTGGATTAAATAGATTATTGGTAGTGCATTGGTACAGACTATTTTGATATCATTAATTACTAAAGATATTCATTTGATAGCTTGTTTATAAATGGATTTGTAAGATGATTTATAATACCCTGTTTTTTGTCTGAGAAATGTTTCAGCTCCAGTCAACGAGAAAGCGAGAGAAATATGGGAACGGAGGAGGAGAAATATGGGAACGGAGGAGGAGAAATATGGGAACAAAGGAGGTGAAATATGATCATGTGACATGACTGACTGAAGTCACACAGGTATGTAAAGCTAAACTTTTGCATCATTCATTCTCTCTCTCTTTCTCTCTCTCTCCCAGGAACATATTTCAGTCAATTCTCAAATAAAATCAGAAAGAATTGAGAAGTGAACATGAGGGTTTTCTTCAGGACTCTGTCACTTTTACTGGGTAAGTGAAACATCTTTTCTTATATCTTGAGTATTTCTGAAAGTTAAGGGTGGAAACATAATGTAGATCACTAACAGAAATAACTCATTTTAGAGAACACTGAATATTACCCAATTGGCCTTTCCTTTCTTAACAAAATACTATACTTGACTGGTTCAAATAGAGATCACAATTCTCTCATGAACGACTAAACAATATAACATGTAATTTACTAGGGCTCTGACAAAATGTTAATTTCTGCAGTCTATTTAATGAATGATTCAATGACTCCTTCACTCATAAAGACTTCACTTATTTCATTATACCAGATGAATGTGAACGAACAAATCTCTGACAAATAAATGTTTAACACTCACTTGTCGCCACCGATGTAATCAATACAACCATTGTTACTTTCAAAGGGTGATTTGATTGGAACCTTATACATCTGTGTTTATATCTGAAATATAAACTTTCATCCCAGTTCTTCTGTGATCATTTTAATATTTATAACTGACTTAGTGATACTGTGAGTTTGGAAACAAAGATCTGAATATTCCGGTGTGATTTTGTCAAAGGTTTAATAGACACAGGAGAATCACTGTCATTTAGGAATAAGATCATGAGGGTGTTTGAATCAAGATTGCATTGTTTTAACAATTCATAGTGCAGCTCTAACTATATAAAATATATGTATATAATATACAGAGACAATAAAAGGACATAATGAAGAGGAAAAAATGGGAGGAACAATTATATATCAATGTTTCCGGGTTTTCTTGCAAAAGCATTGAAATATATATTTTTGCATTAGAATGTTCCTTTAGGGCAGGGGTGTCAAACTCAGTTCCTGGAGGGCCACAGCCCTGCAGAGTTTAGCTCCAACTCTGTTCCAACACACATACCTCTAGTTTTCAAATGAGCCTAAAGGACTTGATTAGCTGGATCAGGTGTGTTTAATTAGGGTTGAAGCTAAACTCTGCAGGGCTGTGGCCTCGAGGAACTGAGTTTGACACCCTGCTTTAGGGGCTCCATATAGAAAATGAAGCCAAATAAAATATTTAAATTTACAGCACAATTTAAGTTTGTCTCATATTTGATGACATTTGCATCAGTGATTCTGTCATTTTCCTGTTTATTACTGTGAAGTTGCTTTGAAACAATCAGTATTGTATATAAAGTGATTTAAATGAAGGTGACTTGATTTTACCTACATTTAAGCCTAATTCTGCCCATCATTCTGTGTTTATCATCTCAAGGGGTTTTCACAGTTCAAATCAAGGCAGATGAAAATGAAGGTGAGATTTCGTGAATTAAACACTACTACATCTATTGGTATTTAGTTTGTGAAAATAAATAATTCAATCATTAGAAACAAAGCAGCAGTTTTTGTGACTATATGGACTATTTAGGATCCATCCATCCATCATCTTCCGCTTATCCGGGGCCGGGTCGCAGGGGCAACAGTCTAAGCAGAGACGCCCAGACTTCCCTCTCCCTTGCCACTTCCTCCAGCTCTTCTGGGCGAACCCTGAGGCGTTCCCAGGCCAGCCGGGAGACATAATCCCTCCAGCGTGTCCTAGGTCTTCCCCGGGGCCTCCTCCCGGTGGGACGTGCCTGGAACACCTCCCTGGGAAGGCGTACAGGAGGCACCAGAAATAGATGCCAGAGCCACCTCAGCTGGCTCCTCTCGATGTGGAGGAGCAACGGCTCTACTCTGAGCTCCTCCGGAGTGACCGAGCTTCTCACCCTATCTCTAAGGGAGCGCCCAGCCACCCTACGGAGAAAGCTCATTTCGGCCACCTGTATCCGGGATCTTGTCCTTTCGGTCATGACCCACAGGCCATGACCATAGGTGAGAGTAGGAACGTAAATTGACCGGTAAATCGAGAGCTTTGCCTTACAGCTCAGCTCCTTCTTTACCACGACAGACCAGTACATCGACTGCATTACTGCAGAAGCTGCACCGATCCGTCTGTCAATCTCTCGTTCCATCCTTCCCTCACTCATGAACAAGACCCGAAGATACCTGAACTCCTCCACTTGAGGCAGGAACTGAACCTGAACTCCTCCACCAACCTGAAGTGGGCAATCCACCCTTTTCCCTTTTTCGAGATGCTGATTCTCATCCCAGCCGCTTCACACTCAGCTGCAAACCGCCTCCAGTGCACGCTGAAGGTCCTGTTTTGAGGAGGCCAACACGACAACATCATACGCAAAAAGCAGCAACGAAATCGTATGGTCCCCAAAACAGAACACTCTCCGGCCCTTGGCTGCGCCTAGAAATTCTGTCCATAAAAATTATGAACAGAACCGGTGACAAAGGGCAGCCCGGCCGGAGTCCAACATGCACCAGGAACAGGTCTGACTTACTGCCGCATACAATCATAACTCCAGTATCAGTGTAATATCGTGTAGCACCCTCCAGGATGCCACAAGGAACACAGTCAAATGCCTTCTCCAAATCCACAAACACATGTGGACTGGTTGGGCAAACTCCCATGAACCCTCCAGCACCATGAAAATGGTATAGAGCTGGTCCAGTGTTCCACGACCGGGACGAAAACCACACTGTTCCTCCTGAATCCGAGGTTCCACTCCTTCTCCTCTCCAGTACCCTGGCATAGACTTTCCCGGGGAGGCTGAGATGTGTGATCTCCTATAGTTGGAACACACTCTCCGGTCCCCCTTCTTGAAAAGAGGGACCACCACCCCGGTCTGCCAGTCCAGAGGTACTGTCCCCAACTGCCATGCGATGTTGCAGAGGCGTGTCAGCCAAGACAGCCCCACAACATCCAGAGACTTGAGGTACTCAGGACGGATCTCATCCAACCCCGGTGCCTTGCCACCGAGGAGCTTTTTAACCACCTCGATGACTTCAGCCCGGGTGATGGACGAGTCCACCTCCGAGTCCCCAGCCACTGCTTTCTCAATGGAAGACATGTCGGTGGGATTGAGGAGATAGTGCTTCTGTTCATTATCTGATCATAACTCCAGTATCAGTGTAATGCCCATCTCCACTGTAAACAGTGTTGGTAGGGCACTGCTTCCCCCTCCTGAGGCGTCGAACAGTTTGCCAGA
This sequence comes from Gobiocypris rarus, assembly GCA_023029165.1. Taxonomy (NCBI): domain Eukaryota; kingdom Metazoa; phylum Chordata; class Actinopteri; order Cypriniformes; family Gobionidae; genus Gobiocypris; species Gobiocypris rarus. Next base: position 57,658,147 of record CM040912.1, read on the forward strand.
ATCTATTCGAGGCCAACCGATAGTCTTTCTCCATGGCCTCACCGAACTCCTCCCAGGCCCGTTTTTTTGCCTCCACGACTATCCGGGCTGCAGTCCGCTTGGCCTGCCGGTACCCGTCAGCTACCTCAGGAGTCCCACAAGCCAGCCAGGCCCGATAGGATTCCTTCTTCAGCTTGACGGCATCCTTTACTTCCGTTGTCCACCAACGGGTTCAGGGATTGCTGCCTCGACAGGCATGTAGATCAGCTGTTCTCTGTGTGAATATATAGTGCTTCACTCATTATTCTGATCACAACCCAGCAACAGTAACTCCAGTATTCCTCTCCGGTGTAGTGTACTCAAGTTCCAGTTGAAGATCCTCTCACAGTCGACAGCGTTCTCGTCTGCCGAGTCTGTCCAGCCTCCTCCCCACCATTGGATCCAACTCACCATCAGGTGGTGATCAGTTGACAGCTCCGCCCCTCTCTTCACCGAGTGTCCAAGACATATGGCCAAAGGTCTGATTACACGACCACAAAGTCGATCATCGACCTCCGGTCTAGGGTGTTCTGGTGCCACGTGCACTGATGGACACCCTTATGCTTGAACATGGTGTTCGTTATGGACAAACCATGGCTAGCACAGAAATCCAATAACAGAACACCACTCGGGTTCAAATCAGGGGGGCCGTTCCTCCCAATCACGCCCCTCCAGGTGTCACTGTCACTCCATATCAGTGTAAGTATCATATATATAAGTGCTTCGTTCATATCTGATCATATAGTATCATGTTATTCTCCTGTTCATGTATCATCATAAAATATATAGGATTTATTATTCATTCTACAAAAGTATGATAGACGTCAGTTTGAAAAATTTAAATAAGTACTACTGAAATGCTTATTTCATTTAGATTAAAAGTAGCTGCTGGGCAGCAAGATGTGTGTTACAGAGATTGTGATTTAGTCCTGCAGATGTTGCTCGTTTATGGGAGTGTTTATGAAATATTGAAGATCCACCCACCTACTGATGAGTGAAAGAGAAGCAATAATTAACCGCCAATGAATATGCAAATTAGAAAAAGAGCAGAAGAGGAGAGTTAAAATAAAAAATGCCTCCAGTAATGTTCCCCACCAACATTTTCTCTGGCTGTTCTGGCCATAACAAACACAGTACTGAGAAAAACTAGCATTAAAAGATCAAGAGTCAAACTGCTCAACTAAAGCAAACACTGATTACCATAATGGCAAACAAAACTATTATTTTCAATAGAACATCAACATCTAAACCTCTGGGCCCAGTTGCATTAAACCTCTCAAGTTTAGTTTATTGTCTTTTCTGAAAATCTTTTTGCATCTGTGGCACCCTTCAGTCAACAATAGCAGCCATGAACAGGTATGAACAAATATAAATTACAACACAACATCATTTCGTGCCCAACCAAAGGAGTTTTGGTTCCTTGCCACCATTGTCTTTGGCTTTTGGCCTGCTCAGTTGGGGACCCTAAATTTAAACTATTGTACCGATCTGCCCGCATTAACACTATATAATAATTTAAATTAGCTGAATAACATCACCTTTCTCACCAGAGCGGCTGTACAGCCAAATCAAATTATGTTGCATTATTTTCCTGTTGACACTGTGAAACTGCTTTGAAACATTTGGACTTGTAAAAAGTGCTAAAATAAATAAAGGTGACAAGACAAGTATTTTTCCTGTTTGTTTGATAACATGTTGTCATAGTGTTTGCTAAATGTTTACATGTGAATGCAAAACCCTCTAAACCTGTAAGTCAGTTTCATTTGTAAAGACCTTTTCCCTTGAACACATTTTCCAGTGAATGCAGTGTAATCCTCCAGTGTAGATCAGCTGTTCTGGAATATATAGTGCTTCATTATCTGATCATAACTCCAGTATCAGTGTAATATTCCTCAGTGGTGGAAGCTGGATCTGCTGAAGGTGTACACAGTGAACAGAGTGGTCATCACTAACAGAGACATCTGCAGCGAGAGGATAAACGGGGCAGAAATTCGGGTCGGAAACGATTCTGCAGATGTTTTCAGCAACCCCATGTGAGATTTTATTTACAGAGATTCTGTTTTTTGTTTTTTCACAATGTCCATTTTTTTCAACCCTACTGCATGTATTTATAAGATACAGTAAAACAGTGTAATATTCCTCCAGTGCAGATAAACTGTTCTCTGTGTGAATATATAGTGCTTCTGTTCATTATCTGATCATAACTCCAGTATCAGTGTAATATTCCTCCAGTGTAGATCAGCTGTTCTCTGTGTGAATATATAGTGCTTCTGCTCATTATCTGATCATAACTCCAGTATCAGTGTAATATTCCTCAGTGTAGATCAGCTGTTCTCTGTGTGAATATATAGTGCTTCTGTTCATTATCTGATCATAACTCCAGTATCAGTGTAATATTCCTCAGTGTAGATCAGCTGTTCTCTGTGTGAATATATAGTGCTTCTGCTCATTATCTGATCATAACTCCAGTATCAGTGTAATATTCCTCCAGTGTAGATCAGCTGTTCTCTGTGTGAATATATAGTGCTTCTGTTCATTATCTGATCATAACTCCAGTATCAGTGTAATATTCCTCAGTGTAGATCAGCTGTTCTCTGTGTGAATATATAGTGCTTCTGTTCATTATCTGATCATAACTCCAGTATCAGTGTAATATTCCTCAGTGTAGATCAGCTGTTCTCTGTGTGAATATATAGTGCTTCTGTTCATTATCTGATCATAACTCCAGTATCAGTGTAATATTCCTCCAGTGTAGATCAGCTGTTCTCTGTGTGAATATATAGTGCTTCTGTTCATTATCTGATCATAACTCCAGTATCAGTGTAATATTCCTCAGTGTAGATCAGCTGTTCTCTGTGTGAATATATAGTGCTTCTGTTCATTATCTGATCATAACTCCAGTATCAGTGTAATATTCCTCCAGTGTAGATCAGCTGTTCTCTGTGTGAATATATAGTGCTTCTGTTCATTATCTGATCATAACTCCAGTATCAGTGTAATATTCCTCCAGTGTAGATCAGCTGTTCTCTGTGTGAATATATAGTGCTTCTGTTCATTATCTGATCATAACTCCAGTATCAGTGTAATATTCCTCCAGTGTAGATCAGCTGTTCTCTGTGTGAATATATAGTGCTTCTGTTCATTATCTGATCATAACTCCAGTATCAGTGTAATATTCCTCAGTGTAGATCAGCTGTTCTCTGTGTGAATATATAGTGCTTCTGTTCATTATCTGATCATAACTCCAGTATCAGTGTAATATTCCTCAGTGTAGATCAGCTGTTCTCTGTGTGAATATATAGTGCTTCTGTTCATTATCTGATCATAACTCCAGTATCAGTGTAATATTCCTCCAGTGTAGATCAGCTGTTCTCTGTGTGAATATATAGTGCTTCTGTTCATTATCTGATCATAACTCCAGTATCAGTGTAATATTCCTCCAGTGTAGATCAGCTGTTCTCTGTGTGAATATATAGTGCTTCTGTTCATTATCTGATCATAACTCCAGTATCAGTGTAATATTCCTCCAGTGTAGATCAGCTGTTCTCTGTGTGAATATATAGTGCTTCTGTTCATTATCTGATCATAACTCCAGTATCAGTGTAATATTCCTCCAGTGTAGATCAGCTGTTCTCTGTGTGAATATATAGTGCTTCTGTTCATTATCTGATCATAACTCCAGTATCAGTGTAATATTCCTCCAGTGTAGATCAGCTGTTCTCTGTGTGAATATATAGTGCTTCTGTTCATTATCTGATCATAACTCCAGTATCAGTGTAATATTCCTCCAGTGTAGATCAGCTGTTCTCTGTGTGAATATATAGTGCTTCTGTTCATTATCTGATCATAACTCCAGTATCAGTGTAATATTCCTCAGTGTAGATCAGCTGTATCAGTGTAATATTCCTCAGTGTAGATCAGCTGTTCTCTGTGTGAATATATAGTGCTTCTGTTCATTATCTGATCATAACTCCAGTATCAGTGTAATATTCCTCAGTGTAGATCAGCTGTTCTCTGTGTGAATATATAGTGCTTCTGTTCATTATCTGATCATAACTCCAGTATCAGTGTAATATTCCTCCAGTGTAGATCAGCTGTTCTCTGTGTGAATATATAGTGCTTCTGTTCATTATCTGATCATAACTCCAGTATCAGTGTAATATTCCTCAGTGTAGATCAGCTGTTCTCTGTGTGAATATATAGTGCTTCTGCTCATTATCTGATCATAACTCCAGTATCAGTGTAATATTCCTCAGTGTAGATCAGCTGTTCTCTGTGTGAATATATAGTGCTTCTGTTCATTATCTGATCATAACTCCAGTATCAGTGTAATATTCCTCCAGTGTAGATCAGCTGTTCTCTGTGTGAATATATAGTGCTTCTGTTCATTATCTGATCATAACTCCAGTATCAGTGTAATATTCCTCCAGTGTAGATCAGCTGTTCTCTGTGTGAATATATAGTGCTTCTGTTCATTATCTGATCATAACTCCAGTATCAGTGTAATATTCCTCAGTGTAGATCAGCTGTTCTCTGTGTGAATATATAGTGCTTCTGCTCATTATCTGATCATAACTCCAGTATCAGTGTAATATTCCTCCAGTGTAGATCAGCTGTTCTCTGTGTGAATATATAGTGCTTCTGTTCATTATCTGATCATAACTCCAGTATCAGTGTAATATTCCTCCAGTGTAGATCAGCTGTTCTCTGTGTGAATATATAGTGCTTCTGTTCATTATCTGATCATAACTCCAGTATCAGTGTAATATTCCTCAGTGTAGATCAGCTGTTCTCTGTGTGAATATATAGTGCTTCTGTTCATTATCTGATCATAACTCCAGTATCAGTGTAATATTCCTCCAGTGTAGATCAGCTGTTCTCTGTGTGAATATATAGAGCTTCTGTTCATTATCTGATCATAACTCCAGTATCAGTGTAATATTCCTCAGTGTAGATCAGCTGTTCTCTGTGTGAATATATAGTGCTTCTGTTCATTATCTGATCATAACTCCAGTATCAGTGTAATATTCCTCCAGTGTAGATCAGCTGTTCTCTGTGTGAATATATAGTGCTTCTGTTCATTATCTGATCATAACTCCAGTATCAGTGTAATATTCCTCCAGTGTAGATCAGCTGTTCTCTGTGTGAATATATAGTGCTTCTGTTCATTATCTGATCATAACTCCAGTATCAGTGTAATATTCCTCCAGTGTAGATCAGCTGTTCTCTGTGTGAATATATAGTGCTTCTGTTCATTATCTGATCATAACTCCAGTATCAGTGTAATATTCCTCCAGTGTAGATCAGCTGTTCTCTGTGTGAATATATAGTGCTTCTGTTCATTATCTGATCATAACTCCAGTATCAGTGTAATATTCCTCCAGTGTAGATCAGCTGTTCTCTGTGTGAATATATAGTGCTTCTGTTCATTATCTGATCATAACTCCAGTATCAGTGTAATATTCCTCAGTGTAGATCAGCTGTTCTCTGTGTGAATATATAGCGCTTCTGTTCATTATCTGATCATAACTCCAGTATCAGTGTAATATTCCTCCAGTGTAGATCAGCTGTTCTCTGTGTGAATATATAGTGCTTCTGTTCATTATCTGATCATAACTCCAGTATCAGTGTAATATTCCTCCAGTGTAGATCAGCTGTTCTCTGTGTGAATATATAGTGCTTCTGTTCATTATCTGATCATAACTCCAGTATCAGTGTAATATTCCTCCAGTGTAGATCAGCTGTTCTCTGTGTGAATATATAGTGCTTCTGTTCATTATCTGATCATAACTCCAGTATCAGTGTAATATTCCTCAGTGTAGATCAGCTGTTCTCTGTGTGAATATATAGTGCTTCTGTTCATTATCTGATCATAACTCCAGTATCAGTGTAATATTCCTCCAGTGTAGATCAGCTGTTCTCTGTGTGAATATATAGTGCTTCTGTTCATTATCTGATCATAACTCCAGTATCAGTGTAATATTCCTCCAGTGTAGATCAGCTGTTCTCTGTGTGAATATATAGTGCTTCTGTTCATTATCTGATCATAACTCCAGTATCAGTGTAATATTCCTCCAGTGTAGATCAGCTGTTCTCTGTGTGAATATATAGTGCTTCTGTTCATTATCTGATCATAACTCCAGTATCAGTGTAATATTCCTCAGTGTAGATCAGCTGTTCTCTGTGTGAATATATAGTGCTTCTGTTCATTATCTGATCATAACTCCAGTATCAGTGTAATATTCCTCCAGTGTAGATCAGCTGTTCTCTGTGTGAATATATAGTGCTTCTGTTCATTATCTGATCATAACTCCAGTATCAGTGTAATATTCCTCCAGTGTAGATCAGCTGTTCTCTGTGTGAATATATAGTGCTTCTGTTCATTATCTGATCATAACTCCAGTATCAGTGTAATATTCCTCCAGTGTAGATCAGCTGTTCTCTGTGTGAATATATAGTGCTTCTGTTCATTATCTGATCATAACTCCAGTATCAGTGTAATATTCCTCAGTGTAGATCAGCTGTTCTCTGTGTGAATATATAGTGCTTCTGCTCATTATCTGATCATAACTCCAGTATCAGTGTAATATTCCTCAGTGTAGATCAGCTGTTCTCTGTGTGAATATATAGTGCTTCTGTTCATTATCTGATCATAACTCCAGTATCAGTGTTAATATTCCTCCAGTGTAGATCAGCTGTTCTCTGTGTGAATATATAGTGCTTCTGTTCATTATCTGATCATAACTCCAGTATCAGTGTAATATTCCTCAGTGTAGATCAGCTGTTCTCTGTGTGAATATATAGTGCTTCTGTTCATTATCTGATCATAACTCCAGTATCAGTGTAATATTCCTCCAGTGTAGATCAGCTGTTCTCTGTGTGAATATATAGTGCTTCTGCTCATTATCTGATCATAACTCCAGTATCAGTGTAATATTCCTCAGTGTAGATCAGCTGTTCTCTGTGTGAATATATAGTGCTTCTGTTCATTATCTGATCATAACTCCAGTATCAGTGTAATATTCCTCCAGTGTAGATCAGCTGTTCTCTGTGTGAATATATAGTGCTTCTGTTCATTATCTGATCATAACTCCAGTATCAGTGTAATATTCCTCAGTGTAGATCAGCTGTTCTCTGTGTGAATATATAGTGCTTCTGTTCATTATCTGATCATAACTCCAGTATCAGTGTAATATTCCTCCAGTGTAGATCAGCTGTTCTCTGTGTGAATATATAGTGCTTCTGTTCATTATCTGATCATAACTCCAGTATCAGTGTAATATTCCTCCAGTGTAGATCAGCTGTTCTCTGTGTGAATATATAGTGCTTCTGTTCATTATCTGATCATAACTCCAGTATCAGTGTAATATTCCTCAGTGTAGATCAGCTGTTCTCTGTGTGAATATATAGTGCTTCTGCTCATTATCTGATCATAACTCCAGTATCAGTGTAATATTCCTCAGTGTAGATCAGCTGTTCTCTGTGTGAATATATAGTGCTTCTGTTCATTATCTGATCATAACTCCAGTATCAGTGTAATATTCCTCCAGTGTAGATCAGCTGTTCTCTGTGTAATATATAGTGCTTCTGCTCATTATCTGATCATAACTCCAGTATCAGTGTAATATTCCTCCAGTGTAGATCAGCTGTTCTCTGTGTGAATATATAGTGCTTCTGCTCATTATCTGATCATAACTCCAGTATCAGTGTAATATTCCTCCAGTGTAGATCAGCTGTTCTCTGTGTGAATATATAGTGCTTCTGTTCATTATCTGATCATAACTCCAGTATCAGTGCAATATTCCTCCAGTGTAGATCAGCTGTTCTCTGTGTGAATATATAGTGCTTCTGCTCATTATCTGATCATAACTCCAGTATCAGTGTAATATTCCTCAGTGTAGATCAGCTGTTCTCTGTGTGAATATATAGTGCTTCTGTCATTATCTGATCATAACTCCAGTATCAGTGTAATATTCCTCCAGTGTAGATCAGCTGTTCTCTGTATGAATATATAGTGCTTCTGTTCATTATCTGATCATAACTCCAGTATCAGTGTAATATTCCTCCAGTGTAGATCAGCTGTTCTCTGTGTGAATATATAGTGCTTCTGCTCATTATCTGATCATAACTCCAGTATCAGTGCAATATTCCTCCAGTATAGATCAGCTGTTCTCTGTGTGAATATATAGTGCTTCTGCTCATTATCTGATCATAACTCCAGTATCAGTGTAATATTCCTCAGTGTAGATCAGCTGTTCTCTGTGTGAATATATAGCTTTCTGCTCATTATCTGATCATAACTCCAGTATCAGTGTAATATTCCTCCAGTATAGATCAGCTGTTCTCTGTGTGAATATATAGCGCTTCTGCTCATTATCTGATCATAACTCCAGTATCAGTGTAATATTCCTCCAGTGTAGATCAGCTGTTCTCTGTGTGAATATATAGCGCTTCTGCTCATTATCTGATCATAACTCCAGTATCAGTGTAATATTCCTCCAGTGTAGATCAGCTGTTCTCTGTGTGAATATATAGCGCTTCTGCTCATTATCTGATCATAACTCCAGTATCAGTGTAATATTCCTCAGTGTAGATCAGCTGTTCTCTGTGTGAATATATAGCGCTTATGTTCATTATCTGATCATAACTCCAGTATCAGTGTAATATTCCTCCAGTGTAGATCAGCTGTTCTCTGTGTGAATATATAGTGCTTCTGTTCATTATCTGATCATAACTCCAGTATCAGTGTAATATTCCTCCAGTGTAGATCAGCTGTTCTCTGTGTGAATATATAGCGCTTCTGTTCATTATCTGATCATAACTCCAGTATCAGTGTAATATTCCTCAGTGTAGATCAGCTGTTCTCTGTGTGAATATATAGCGCTTTCTGCTCATTATCTGATCATAACTCCAGTATCAGTGTAATATTCCTCCAGTGTAGATCAGCTGTTCTCTGTGTGAATATATAGCGCTTCTGTTCATTATCTGATCATAACTCCAGTATCAGTGTAATATTCCTCCAGTGTAGATCAGCTGTTCTCTGTGTGAATATATAGCGCTTCTGTTCATTATCTGATCATAACTCCAGTATCAGTGTAATATTCCTCCAGTGTAGATCAGCTGTTCTCTGTGTGAATATATAGTGCTTCTGTTCATTATCTGATCATAACTCCAGTATCAGTGTAATATTCCTCCAGTTTAGATCAGCTGTTCTCTGTGTGAATATATAGTGCTTCTGTCATTATCTGATCATAACTCCAGTATCAGTGTAATATTCCTCCAGTGTAGATCAGCTGTTCTCTGTGTGAATATATAGTGCTTCTGTTCATTATCTGATCATAACTCCAGTATCAGTGTAATATTCCTCCAGTGTAGATCAGCTGTTCTCTGTGTGAATATATAGTGCTTCTGCTTCATTATCTGATCATAACTCCAGTATCAGTGTAATATTCCTCCAGTGTAGATCAGCTGTTCTCTGTGTGAATATATAGTGCTTCTGTTCATTATCTGATCATAACTCCAGTATCAGTGTAATATTCCTCAGTGTAGATCAGCTGTTCTCTGTGTGAATATATAGTGCTTCTGTCATTATCTGATCATAACTCCAGTATCAGTCTAATATTCCTCAGTGTAGATCAGCTGTTCTCTGTGTGAATATATAGTGCTTCTGTTCATTATCTGATCATAACTCCAGTATCAGTGTAATATTCCTCCAGTGTAGATCAGCTGTTCTCTGTGTGAATATATAGTGCTTCTGTTCATTATCTGATCATAACTCCAGTATCAGTGTAATATTCCTCCAGTATAGATCAGCTGTTCTCTGTGTGAATATATAGTGCTTCTGTTCATTATCTGATCATAACTCCAGTATCAGTGTAATATTCCTCAGTGTAGATCAGCTGTTCTCTGTGTGAATATATAGTGATTCTGTTCATTATCTGATCATAACTCCAGTATCAGTGTAATATTCCTCAGTGTAGATCAGCTGTTCTCTGTGTGAATATATAGTGCTTCTGTCATTATCTGATCATAACTCCAGTATCAGTGTAATATTCCTCAGTGTAGATCAGCTGTTCTCTGTGTGAATATATAGTGCTTCTGTTCATTATCTGATCATAACTCCAGTATCAGTGTAATATTCCTCAGTGTAGATCAGCTGTTCTCTGTGTGAATATATAGTGCTTCTGTTCATTATCTGATCATAACTCCAGTATCAGTGTAATATTCCTCCAGTGTAGATCAGCTGTTCTCTGTGTGAATATATAGTGCTTCTGCTCATTATCTGATCATAACTCCAGTATCAGTGTAATATTCCTCAGTGTAGATCAGCTGTTCTCTGTGTGAATATATAGTGCTTCTGTTCATTATCTGATCATAACTCCAGTATCAGTGTAATATTCCTCAGTGTAGATCAGCTGTTCTCTGTGTGAATATATAGTGCAGTGTGATTTATTCCTGTGATCAAAGCTGAATTTATCATCATTACTCCAGTCATCAGTGTCACATGATCCTTCACTAATCATTCTCATATGAGGATTTGCTGCTCAAGAAAAAAAAATAATGATCATCATCAGTGTTGAAAACAGTATTTGCTGCTTGATATTTGTGGAAATTATACATTTTCAGGATTATTAAAATAGAAATGTAAAATAAACTGAATTTATTTGCATCTATTACATTTATTATTAAATTAAAGCATTTAAAGTTGGCATTAAAGCAAGTATTTGAATGATTTCTGAAGGAAAATTCAGCTTTATTCACAGGAATAAATTCAATTTACAATATACTCACAATGAAAATTTCAAAAATTTTAATTTACAATGAAATTGTAGTAATATTTTTCTATTTTACTGTTTTTGTTGTATTTGATTAAATACATGCAGCCGCAATGATCACAAAAGACTTCTTTGAAACACCTTTGACAGGAACGTAATCATTTTTCAATTCAATACAAATGTAAATGAAAATAAAAGATAACTTCCTTTTCGGTACGTGTTTTCAGACGTCGATTCAATTCAATGTAAACTCCGTAAGAATGATTCAAACTGGCCACTTGTATTTTTGATCAAATTAATGGGATGATGGCACTAGTGGTCCCACAACAAGAATGCCTATATCCACACATCCCTTTGTAAGAAGAAAAAAGCATGTGATAAGACCCTCGACAAAGAATACGAAAAACAAGTGACCATTTTGATCAGGATTGTCAGAGGGTAATGGCAAGAATGAGTACATCAATGTACCACTGATCACAGGCTAATCTCATCACTACAGTAGTTGCCCATAGTTCACCTCAGCCCTCCATGCCTGAGACCAAGGTGTAAACGACCATGGACTGCTTAGGGCAACCAAACCAGTTCTGTCTATAACACAGTGAGAACAATAAAAGGCCCTAAGAAAAAGACAATCTCTATGCACACACTGGCTTGAACCCACAAAATGGACAGGGAACTGTAAGGAACATGTCCTATATGGCTCCTGATTCATCCAGGGAACTGTGTACACACAGTAGAAAGCTAACTTGGAAAAACAGCCAATGTTATCTCACCCAATGACAGAAATGGACATCTGGATAATGATATCTCAAACAATTTGCATCAAGTTTGGACTCTATGAGTTCAGAACACTGCTACAAGGACTTGGAAAGGTTCGGAAAATAAATAACGCATTTCCACTGTTCAACTGTGTATTTAGGGACAATGCAGCAAGCTCCACAGGATGGAAAGGTGGGACGTGATGGGCAGACACTTGAAATTGTACTACCCAATTACACCACTACAGTAGGAGGGCGGGAATTAGCAATCCCCTCCCAAACTGGAAGACATAAAAGCTTTCCCAAATGAACACACCCTTGTTTCTGATCTGATGAGGGAAGGATCAACAGCACGACAAAGGTTATACTCTTGCGAGTAAACCTTCACCCGCACGGACCTTCAAGCAGTCCAACCACTCATGCTGAGACTTCAGCTCCGGAAATCAACGCTTGACCTGCTTGACTCTTGCCGTTGTAACCTCCAGTCTGCAAAGGTCCTGTGGATCAATCACTGCCTGACCTACAGTTCTCCAGATTACACAAGGACCAGCAGCACTGCAACTGTTGGAAACTGTTAACTCAAAAGTGTCATTTGTTCGTGAATTGGACTACATTAACGCTGTGTCTTTTTGATTTACTAAAAGGAAGTGGACCGTAAGAGTAATTTGTTCATTCATCACGTTGTTCACTTTCTTTATATCCAGCGCATGAGGAAAACATCAAAGGGATAAACGCAGACTTTTAACAACAACAAAAAAATATTTGTAACAAGCTTAATTAGCATGGCAAATAATTGCACATTTCAATTGCATTTGCAGCTTAGTTGAAAGAAAATAAATAGTATAAAACATCATACGGTATATAAGTTGGGGAAAATATCAAACCATACAATATACAGTATTAATTTAGAGAAAAGATGATAGGTAAAGAGTCATAATTAAAACTCACTCTATTGTCTCTCTCCAGATGTGCTGTGATTTCTAGTATTCCAGCAGGAGCTTCCTACAGTTACTCGTGTAATTGGATGGAGGGACGATATATATTTGTGGTTATTCCTGGAACGTCTAAGATTCTTACTCTCTGTGAGGTGAAAGTATTTGTGGTTTATCCAGGTAATTCATAACAACCTGTCTAAACCCTTTTCCAGGGGAATTTGACTTTTCAAGCCATTCTCATTGCATTCAAGTGGTTTTAATATAGATATAGAGTGTAGTTCTAATCTAGGATCAGAAAGATCTGGTATAAATGCATTCCTAAAATGAAGCAAATATTTATACAATGAATTTCTTGATACTCTCATTTTACAGGTAATTTGGCAGCAGGAAGAAGTGTCACACAGTCATCAACCTATGGCGGCTGGATCGCTGAACAGGCCATTGATTTAAATCCAGGTTTCACACAACCATCATTAGCGTGCTCGTCAACTAATGGTCAGACTAACCCATGGTGGAGGCTGGATCTGCGTCATATTTACAGAGTTAGTAAAGTGGTCGTCACTAACAGACGAGACTGTTGTCCAGAACGAATAAATGGAGCAGAGATTCGCATCGGAAACTCTTTGGAAAACAACGGCAACAACAATCCTGTGTGAGACCCTCTTTCAGTGGCTTAATATCCATAGAAATCCCTGATTCCTCAAGGCTGAAAACACAAGTGCAGAAAGAATAAAGTCTAAATGAAGTTTTCTTTGCCTCTCTGTAGATGTGCTGTGATTTCTAGTATTCCAGCTGGTGTTTCGTCCACCTACACTTGTAACGATATGGAGGGTCGATATGTGAATCTGATCATTCCTGGAGATTCAAAGGCTCTCTCTCTGTGTGAGGTGGAGGTCTATGGAGAAGGTCTGATCAAACAAACTATTTGAAATATATCCACTTATTAGGAGTGTGCAGCGCAGACAATATCTGTAACAATTGCAAAATTATTTGTATCTGTATTTTCGTACAATTAGCTTACAACCTATCTGTTTTCTTCGTAGTTATCATTAAACAAATATGTTATATAAATGATAAAATATTTGATGTATTACAACTATAACATTTAGTAAAATATCTTATAACTGTCGGAGCCGGTAACCCGGATAGATAGTTCGAGTTCAAGCCCCGGTGTGAGGACCTTTCATGATCCAATAAATAAATATTTGTCATCTGGGATAATAGATGGGAAATTATTATATATACTATTTATTTTATCTTGGAAGAAGTATAGAAATTGCAACGCTCAGATGAGTTGCTCATGTCAGAGAGAGAGAGAGAGAGAGAGAGAGAGAGAGAGAGAGAGACATGAGTCTATGAATATGATTCATTTGTACTACACAACAATATTAACTTATAACGGAACCTTTAATCATGTAAAAGTAACCTTTATAAAAGTTGATTGCAGTGATCTCTAATTTCTTCTCGTCCTGCGAGCTGAAATTCAGATTACTTCATCAAATATCAATCTTACAAACTATAAGAAACATTAATTTGCAGATCAGGCCAAATAATATTTCCTTTGTTCGTACAATTTGTATTACTTAAATAGTAATAAGAAATCAAGCTTTATGGGTAGCTACGATCTTACATCTCATTGACTTTGATATATGTGAGTAAGGTGACAGATTCAATTTCATGTAATTATTTGGGTTTTAATAAAACAACTTAGTATACAGAACTACGAATCACACAAGGGAAATATGCATATATGTAGGGAGTAAAACAAACAATATGGTACAAACAGGGAAAAATCAAACTTAACGAATGATATAAACGGGGAGTGAATAAAGGAGAGAGAATGGAAGGTGTAGAGAGAGAGAGAGAGAGAGAGAGAAAGTACTTTATCACGCAGAACTTCATAAGACACCTCAAGTAAATTATTCCACAAATAGGAATGAGCGTACAACCTTAGTGCAGCTTGATTGGGAAATAAAATATTTGCTTTGATCTGGCTTCTCGCGTATGTGTGTCTGAGTTCAATTGTTCGCTGAATCTTTCGGAGCAGCAAGGAGACTCCGCCGACATGGTTCTTGGAAGAGTTCTCTGGCGCTGATGAAGCTGCAGACCGTTATTGGGTGATGAAGGCCAGTTTCTTCTCTCTCTCTCTCCAGATGCATGGGCAGGATGCCCGTGTCGGCGGAGTCTCTCTTTGGCAGGAAGCGCAGAGTTAATGGTCATTCTCGGTTTGTATAGCCGAAGAAAGGGGTTGAGCTCCTTTGAGATGATTTAATCACGTCCGAGAGGTCCAAAGGCGCGAAGTTTCCTTTTTGTTGAAATCTCCGCCTTCTTGATCACGAGGAGTGAGAAGTTGAAAATTTATTCTCAGAAAGTTGGCAATTTTATAATAATGCATCTTGTTGTAATTTGAATATGAGATTCGGTATCGTCAGGTTTCCGCGATTCTAGGGGTACCATGAATTATAATTCTGAGAGTTCAAAGTGCAAAGATCCATAAACTTTCACAGTTACTAGTACACAGAGTTTGATTCTACATGCAGTAACACAGTAAAAATCTAGTCATTTTAATACATCGTATAAAGACGTTGAATCAACCAAATATATATATTTAATAGTGTAAGAGGCAATTTGTCCAATTGGTTCTTATGTGGAATTTCTTTGTGTGTGTGCGTGTGTCACGGGACAGTCCGCGTGTCTTGTGGGAGCAAAAGTCACGAAAGGGGGGTAGCAGGTTGCTGATGTAAAAAAATGCCCCGGGATGCAATCAAATTATGCTGACAATGCTCCTCTTGTAGACATTCAGGCGCGTCAAGCTGTTAATTAGTTATATGGTCGTGACAAACAAAAGGGACCTTTGTTTACGTTAATCTGATTAGGTCTCACCGGATGCGTGAGTTAAGTCCTTTTTGGTCTCTGAAACAGATGGCTAACCTACCATCACTTAAATGGTACTACAGCTCAATTAAAAGATGATCAGACGGACCAATTTGAGAATTAAACACAGAAACATTGTGTAAACCAACAGTGCAATCCAGGTCAAGCGTGTGACCTTTTGAGTGTGTTGGAAAATCCACATGCTGCACAAGATTAAAACATTCAAACACTGACATAGGTCTGTAGGATTCTGCATAATTAGTATCATGAATGTTGAAATCACTGAGTAATAAAAAATATGAGGACATAGCACAGGTAATGGTTAACAGTTCACTGAAAAAATAGAGTTTTGAAGGGCGATACAGGGAAATCACAATAATAGGAGTTGAACCAGAAATTTTGATAAATATTCAAAGGTCAAAGTCTCATGAAAGTCAACCGTCTTTACTGAGATGCTATTGTGGTAGGCAGCGGCCAGGCCACCTATTCTAGATGTCAAACAAGGTTTTCCAAGTAACCATATCCGGAAGGAGTGAGATGATTTAGATGTAATAGTCATTTGGAGTTTGCCAAGTTTCAGTGAGCAGCAGGAGTTTAGGGTTTTTCTCAGTTATTAATGCAGAGAGTACAATAGCCTTATCCGTGAGAGAACAACAGTTAAACAGTATGCAATTGAAAAATGTATGCAGTCATTGCGTATACGTTGTTTTGACAGAGACAGATCACAGAGTATAGTAATCAATGAGTTAGGATTCCTTCCTCGATGAACAGCTAGCAGCATAGAATAACGGGTATCCGAACAGTTAGACAAGATAGACGGAATAGCTGAAGACGGGAGACGCCTAGCAATCCCAAGCTCACTGCATAGCATGTATTTGTGTCGAGTCTAGGATGAGAATTCAGTCTATGCAGTTGGAGCAGCGCAGAGACTGAAACATTGCAAGCGATGAAAAACATGGTAAGATTTCAGAAAGGTCGAGAAAACAGGACATCACTGGTGGTGGAATACTGAACTTGTAATGAAATTATATGCAAGAATACAACAGCTCTCTCGCAATCTGTGTGGTTCTAGAAGTGCATTCCTAAAATGAAGTAAACGCTTAAAATATATCTTATATATAAAATAAAATATATCTTGATACTGATATTTTACAGGTAATTTGGCAGCAAGAGGAAACGTTACACAGTCATCAACCATTGGCAGCTGGATCGCTGAAAAGGCCATTGATTCCAAACCAGGTTTCACACAACCATCGTTAGCGTGCTCATCAACTACTAATCAGACTAACCCATGGTGGAGGCTGGATCTGCGTCATATTTACAGAGTTAGTAACGTGGTCGTCACTAACAGAAACGACTGCTGTCCAGAACGAATAAATGGAGCAGAGATTCGCATCGGAAACTCTTTGGAGAACAACGGCAACAACAATCCTGTGTGAGACCCTCTTTCAGTGGCTTAATATCCATAGAAATCCCTGATTCCTCAAGGCTGAAAACACAAGTGCAGAAAGAATAAAGTCTAAATGAAGTTTTCTCTGCCTCTCTGTAGATGTGCTGTGATTTCTAGTATTCCAGCTGGTGTTTCGTTCACCTACACTTGTAACGATATGGAGGGTCGATATGTGAATCTGATCATTCCTGGAGATTCAAAGGCTCTCACTCTGTGTGAGGTGGAGGTCTATGGAGAAGGTCTGATCAAACATACTATGTTGAAATATGTCCATGTATTATTGATTTCTTTGTGCTCTAAGCAGTCAATTAAAACACATGTGGTCGACACTAAACCATGTCCATCCTCACTGCAAGTAAACCTGCATTTGACATCTGGGTCATATTTTGTTGTGTAGTTTTGTTGATGATTTACTCACCTGTATGAATTTATTTCTTCTACTGATCACAAAGGAAGATATTTGGAAGAATGTTTATAACCAAGCAGATCTCAACAGCCATTGACTATCTCCCTATATCTCCCTTTGTGTTTAGCAGAAAAAAAATACATTCATACAGCTCTGGAACTTGAGGGTGAGTAAATGATGACAGAATTTTTTATTTTTGGGTAAACTATCCCTTTCAGGTCCTTGTTTAAAGCAAACGTTTGTGAAGCTCAAACTGAAGTCCAGCGTGAGTCCTGATGAGAGAGAGAGAGAGAGAGAGAGAGAGAGAGAGAGAGAGAGAGAGAGAGAGAGAGAGAGAGAGAGAGAGAGAGAGAGAGAGAGAGAGAGAGAGAGAGAGAGAGAGAGAGAGAGAAACACACAGAAATCTGAGTGCATTCATAGAGGTTTTAAGAGATATGCTTGTTTCAGCTGGAATCTGTTCTGGCGGGAAGAGGGATTTCTGGCGTGAAGCTGCGCTGGTCTCAACTGCCCGAACAGGAAGTGATGCGGAAGGAAGCTGTGCCTGGTGAGTGTGTTCATACAAGAAACACTGGAAAACTGAACAAGTGTTAATACTGATTCATTAAAAATTCACTACAAATGAAATAGGAAACAACATATTTATAATGTAATGAACTTTTCATTTACAGCTCAATGTGCTCAAAGGAGGTGATGACGGGAAAACTTTTGGATCAGTTCTTCAAGCCATCAAGTCAAGTCTTATTTATAGAGCATATAAAGTTTAATACAACCGTAGCTGATCCAAAGTGCTTAAATATTACATTTCTTTTATTCTCTGTTCCTCAATGTTGATCATCATAAAGTTCTGTGTGAAAATTGAAACTCCAGATTCCTGAAAATGCTCAAACTCTGAAGTTGCTTTAAAGAAATTTGTATTGCATTAAGTGCTATTATTAAACTTGAACATTTATTTGACCATTTAAAGCAGTGGTATTTTATTCATAAAATGAATCCCTGGTGCCTAAATGTGGAAGGAGACTGCAATGCCTGCTTAATCTCAAAACTAGGGTTTGTAATGATAGAGCTGACCAATAAATAAGACCCTCCTTAGTTCTACAAATTTAAACCCAAGTAGCACTTTAATGCATAAATCTGTGGCCATATCAGGAAACAGACACTTGTGAAGATAGAGCCAAGGCCTGAAATCCACAGAGCTAATGTAACTGTCACAGGCCAGTAAGAGCTGTGCGTGTAAACCTCACTCCTCTGACCTCAAGAGGAGCACTAGCAACTGACACTAGCGGCTGTGGTCTTTAGCGTCCTTGTTAGTGCGTCCGTCTCCTAAACTGGAGTCCCTGGTTCAAATCCCTTGGTAAAATCAGCATGGTATTAATTTACAAAGCTCCCACAACAGGGTTTTTCCTATCAGACGATGTTTTCCTTTAATTACCGCTGGGTATGAATTGCGCTCAAAAATGTTGACTCTTCCTCTGACCAGCTGACAGCTGACCATTCTTTCAAGATTCAATGAACAGGAAACAAATCCTATCCAGTTATGAAGTGCTTTCTGTGTGTTGACAAATCTTTCGCGATTTTCTAACAGACGGGATTCGCACAAAACGTGTCAACTAATGTCCGATTCGCGACCTAATGACTCCTTTGAACCGAATCATTTTAACGACTGGTTAGAACAATTGATCTGTCCAACACTGAACTCACGAATCAGTTTAAACATTTACTCTGAACACATCTGAAATGAGAACACAAGTGTGCTTACCCAATTTAGCAAGAGTGGGTGTAAGAGTTAGTTTTAATTATCCACAGTCTTTCAGCTTATTTATGTTCACAATGTGTAGTAAAATAAATAGGCTATAATTTTTTTTAGTTTAGACTGGAGTGAGGTGAACCCAGAACAAAGTTGTTATTAGCTAGCTGATAATTTTATGAAATTGTAAATGGCAGAAAATTAGGCTATTTGTTCTTTATATATATATATATATATATATATATATATATATATATATATATATATATATATATATATATATATACACTATAAATAGTGTAAGAATGAGGAACAAAAACAAACATCAAGGTATCAAAATAAGATAAGCAAAAATTACAAAGGTCTTTGAATTTATTTAAAATGTTTTGTCAGTATTGTGCTTGCAGATCACGTGATTATGGTACTTTTTTAATGTACAGTATTGTTCAAAATAATAGCAGTACATTGTGACTAACCAGAATAATCAAGGTTTTTAGTATATTTTTTATTGCTACGTGGCAAACAAGTTACCAGTAGGTTCAGTAGATTCTCAGAAGACAAACAAGACCCAGCATTCATGATATGCACGCTCTTAAGGCTGTGCAATTGGGGTATTAGTTGAAAGGGGTGTGTTAAAAAAAATAGCAGTGTCTACCTTTGACTGTACAAACTCAAAACTATTTTGTACAAACATTTTTTTTTCTGGGATTTAGCAATCCTGTGAATCACTAAACTAATATTTAGTTGTATGACCACAGTTTTTTAAAACTGCTTGACATCTGTGTGGCATGGAGTCAACCAACTTGTGGCACCTCTCAGCTGTTATTCCACTCCATGATTCTTTAACAACATTCCACAATTCATTCACTTTTCTTGGTTTTGCTTCAGAAACAGCATTTTTGATATCACCCCACAAGTTCTCAATTGGATTAAGGTCTGGAGATTGGGCTGGCCACTCCATAACATTAATTTTGTTGGTTTGGAACCAAGACTTTGCCCGTTTACTAGTGTGTTTTGGGTCATTGTCTTGTTGAAACAACCATTTCAAGGGCATGTCCTCTTCAGCATAGGGCAACATGACCTCTTCAAGTATTTTAACATATGCAAACTGATCCATGATCCCTGGTAGGCGATAAATAGACCCAACACCATAGTAGGAGAAACATGCCCATATCATGATGCTTGCACCTCCATGCTTCACTGTCTTCACTGTGTACTGTGGCTTGAATTCAGAGTTTGGGGGTCATCTCACAAACTGCCTGTGGCCCTTGGACCCAAAAAGAACAATTTTACTCTCATCAGTCCACAAAATGTTCCTCCATTTCTCTTTAGGCCAGTTGATGTGTTTACGTAACCTTTATTGTAACCTCTTCTGCACATGCCTTTTTTTTAACAGAGGGACTTTGCGGGGGATTCTTGAAAATAGATTAGGTTCACACAGACGTCTTCTAACTGTCACAGTACTTACAGGTAACTCCAGACTGTCTTTGATCATCCTGGAGGTGATCATTGGCTGAGCCTTTGCCATTCTGGTTATTCTTCTATCCATTTTGATGGTTGTCTTCCGTTTTCTTCCACGTCTCTCTGGTTTTGCTCTCCATTTTAAGGCATTGGAGATCATTTTAGCTGAACAGCCTATCATTTTTTGCACCTCTTTATAGGTTTTCCCATTTCCAATCAACTTTTTAATCAAAGTACGCTGTTCTTCTGAACAATGTCTTGAACGACCCATTTTCCTCAGCTTTCAAATGCATGTTCAACAAGTGTTGGCTTCATCCTTAAATAGGGGCCACCTGATTCACACCTGTTTCTTCACAAAATTGATGACCTCAGTGATTGAATGCCACACTGCTATTTTTTTGAACACACCCCTTTCAACTAATTCAACTAATACCCCAATTGCACAGCCTTAAGAGCGTGCATATCATGAATGCTGGGTCTCATTTGTTTTCTGAGAATCTACTGAACCTACTGGTAACTTGTTTGCCACGTAGCAATAAAAAAATATACTAAAAACCTTGATTATTCCGGTTAGTCACATTGTACTGCTATTATTTTGAACAATACTGTATGTGTGTATGGATGACCATGTCTGTCAGACACAACCGAAGACCATTTTTGACCCAGGAAAAACCCTGCACAAGCAGCATGTTTGAGCTTCCGCAAGTTTTGTTCTTGTTCCAGCAGGTTCGGTTGAGACATTTCGGACTGCATTCATCAAAGTTATGGTCAGGTGTGGTAGTATGGATAAGTTTAAGGGTAAAGTTAGGGACAGTTGTGGTAGTATGGGTAAGTTTAATGGTAAAGTTAGGGACAGGTGTGGTGGTATGGGTCAGTTTAAGGGTAAAGTTAGGGACAGGTGTGGTGGTATGGGTCAGTTTAAGGGTAAAGTTAGGGACAGGTGTGGTGGTATGGGTAAGTTTAAGGGTAAAGCTAGGGACAGGTGTGGTGGTATGGGTCAGTTTAAGGCTAAAATTAGGGACAGGTGTGGTGGTATGGGTAAGTTTAAGGGTAAAGTTAGGGACAGGTGTGGTGGTATGGGTCA
Organism: Gobiocypris rarus; assembly: GCA_023029165.1. Lineage (NCBI taxonomy): Eukaryota > Metazoa > Chordata > Actinopteri > Cypriniformes > Gobionidae > Gobiocypris > Gobiocypris rarus. The sequence continues at coordinate 57,679,652 of CM040912.1, forward strand.
GTTTAAGGGTAAAGCTAGGGACAGGTGTCGTGGTATGGGTAAGTTTAAAGGTAAAGTTAGGGACAGGTGTGGTGGTGTGGGTAAGTTTAAGGGTAAAGTTAGGGACAGGTGTGGTGGTATGGGTCAGTTTAAGGGTAAAGCTAGGGACAGGTGTGGTGGTAGGGGTAAGTTTATGGGTAAAGTTAGGGACAGGTGTGGTGGTATGGGTAAGTTTAAGGGTAAAGTTAGGGACAGCTGTGGTGGTATGGGTCAGTTTAAGGGTAAAATTAGGGACAGGTGTGGTGGTATGGGTCAGTTTAAGAGTCAAATTAGGGACAGGTCTGCTGGTATGGGTCAGTTTAAGGGTAAAGTTAGGGGCAGGTGTGGAGGTGTGGGTCAGTTTAAAGGTAAAGCTAGGGACAGGTGTGGTGGTATGGGTCAGTTTAAGGGTAAAATTAGGGACAGGTGTGGTGGTATGGGTCAGTTTAAGGGTCAAATTAGGGACAGGTGTGGAGGTATGGGTAAGATTAAGGGTAAAGTTAGGGACAGGTGTGGTGGAATGGGTCAGTTTAAAGGTGAAGTTAGGGACAGGTGTGGTGGTATGGGTCAGTTTAAGGGTAAAGTTATGGACAGGTGTGGCTGTAGGGGTAAGTTTAAGGGTAAAGTTAGGGACAGCTGTGGTGGTATGGGTCAGTTTAAGGGTAAAATTAGGGACAGGTGTGGTGGTATGGGTCAGTTTAAGAGTCAAATTAGGGACAGGTCTGGTGGTATGGGTCAGTTTAGGGGAAAGTTAGGGGCAGGTGTGGAGGTGTGGGTCAGTTTAAGGGTAAAGCTAGGGACAGGTGTGGTGGTATGGGTCATTTTAAGGGTGAAGTTAGGGACAGGTGTGGTGGTATGGGTCAGTTTAAAGGTGAAGTTAGGGACAGGTGTGGTGGTATGGGTCAGTTTAAGGGAAAAATTAGGGACAGGTGTGGTGGTAGGGGTAAATATAAGGGTAAAGTTATGGACAGGTGTGGTGGTATGGGTAAGATTAAGGGTAAAGTTAGGGACAGGTGTGGTGGAATGGGTCAGTTTAAGAGTAAAATTAGGTACAGGTGTGGTGGTATGGGTCAGTTTAAGGGTAAATTTATGGACAGGTGTGGCTGTAGGGGTAGGTTTAAGGGTAAAGCTAGGGACAGGTGTGGTGGTAGGGGTATATTTAAGGGTAAAGTTATGGACAGGTGTGGTGGTATGGGTAAGTTTAAGGGTAAAATTAGGGACATGTGTGGTGGTATGGGTAAGTTTAAGGGTAAAATTAGGGACATGTGTGGTGGTATGGGTAAGTTTAAAGGTAAAGATAGGGACAGGTGTGGTGGTGTGGGTAAGTTTAAGGGTAAAGCTAGGTACAGGTGTGGTGGTAGGGGTAAGTTTAAGGGTAAAGTTAGGGACAGGTGTGGTGGTATGGGTAAGTTTAAGGGTAAAGTTAGGGACAGCTGTGGTGGTATGGGTCAGTTTAAGGGTAAAATTAGGGACAGGTGTGGTGGTAAGGGTCAGTTTAAGAGTCAAATTAGGGACAGGTCTGGTTGTATGGGTCAGTTTAAGGGTAAAGTTAGGGGCAGGTGTGGAGGTGTGGGTCAGTTTAAGGGTAAAGCTAGGGACAGGTGTGGTGGTATGGGTCATTTTAAGGGTGAAGTTAGGGACAGGTGTGGTGGTATGGGTCAGTTTAAAGGTGAAGTTAGGGACAGGTGTGGTGGTATGGGTCAGTTTAAGGTTAAAATTAGGGACAGGTGTGGTGGTATGGGTCAGTTTAAGGGTCAAATTAGGGACAGGTGTGGCTGTAGGGGTAAGTTTAAGGGTAAAGCTAGGGACAGGTGTGGTGGTAGGGGTAAATTTAAGGGTAAAGTTATGGACAAGTGTGGTGGTATGGGTAAGTTTAAGGGTAAAGTTAGGGACAGGTGTGGTGGAATGGGTCAGTTTAAGGGTAAAGTTAGGCACAGGTGTGGTGGTATGGGTAAGTTTAGGGTAAGGGTAAAGTTAGGGACAGGTGTGGTGGTATGGGTAAGTTTAAGGGTAAAGTTAGGGACAGGTGTGGTGGTATGGGTGAGTTTAAGGGTAAAGTTGGAGACAGGTGTGGTGGTATGGGTCAGTTTAAGGGTAAAGTTAGGGACAGATGTGGTGGTATGGGTAAGTTTAGGGACAGGTGTGGGGACAGGTGTGGGGACAGGTGTGGTGATATGAGACAGGTGTGGTGGTATGGGTCAATTTAAGGGTAAAGTTAGGCACAGGTGTGGTGGTATGGGTAAGTGTAACGAAGTTCTTTGTTGTGGGAAGGAAGGAGGCGGGAACCGGCGAACGTTCAAAAGATTCTAATCAAAATAAATAAACAAAACAAAAGCAAACCGCGGGCAGCCCCTCACGGACGACTGCCCGCAAACACTCACACATAATAAAACGTGGGCAGCCCCTCACGGACGACTGCCCACCAACACAACAAATCATAAACAAAACTCAACATAAAATCCAGGCCTGGTCCTCTCTCGCCCTCCGCTGTCTTCGCTCCTCCTTTTATACTCCCGTCACTCGGCCGCGAGACGAGACCGGTGTGACGCGCAGCTGGCACTCATTATCACTCGTCACCGGTCCCGCTCTCGCGGTCCCTCGCCCCGCTGCTTGCCACAGTAAGTTTAGGGTAAGGGTAAAGTTAGGGACAGGTGTTGTGGTATGGGTAAGTTTAAGGTTAAAGTTAGGGACAGGTGTGGTGGAATGGGTCAGTTTAAGGGTAAAGTTAGGCACATGTGTGGTGGTATGGGTAAGTTTAGGGTAAGGGTAAAGTTAGGCACAGGTGTGGTGGTATGGGAAAGTTTAGGGTAAGGGTAAAGTTAGGGACAGGTGCGGTGGTATGGGTAAGTTTAAGGGTAAAATTAGGCACAGGTGTGGTGGTATGGGTAAGTTTAGGGTAAGGGTAAAGTTAGGGACAGGTGCGGTGGAATGGGTCAGTTTAAGGGTAAAGTTAGGCACAGGTGTGGTGGTATGGGTAAGTTAGGGACAGGTGCGGTGGAATGGGTCAGTTTAAGGGTAAAGTTAGGCACAGGTGTGGTGGTATGGGTAAGTTTAAGGGTAAAGTTGGAGACAGGTGTGGTTGCGTGGTTAAGTTTAAGGGTAAAGTTAGGTACAGGTGTGGTGGTATGGGTCAGTTTAAGGGTAAAGTTAGGGACAGGTGTGGTGGTATGGGTCAGTTTAAGGGTAAAGTTAGGGACAGATGTGGTGGTATGGGTAAGTTTAAGGGTAAAGTTAGGGACAGGTGTGGGACAGGTGTGGTGATATGGGACAGGTGAGTTTAAGGGTAAAGTTAGGGACAGGTGTGGTGGTATGGGTCAGTTTAAGGGTAAAGATAGGGACAGGTGTGTTGGTATGGGTAAAGTTAGGGACAGGTGTGGTGGTATGGGTCAGTTTAAGGGTAAAGTTAGGGACAGATGTGGTGGTATGGGTAAGTTTAAGGGTAAAGTTAGGGACAGGTGTGGTGGTATGGGTAAGTTTAAGGGTAAAGTTAGGGACAGGTGTGGTGGTATGGGTGAGTTTAAGGGTAAAGTTGGAGACAGGTGTGGTTGCGTGGTTAAGTTTAAGGGTAAAGTTAGGTACAGGTGTGGTGGTATGGGTCAGTTTAAGGGTAAAGTTAGGGACAGGTTTGGTGGTATGGGTAAGTTTAAGGGTAAAGTTAGGGACAGGTGTGGTGATATGGGACAGGTGTGGTGGTATGGGTCAGTTTAAGGGTAAAGTTAGGGACAGGTGTGGTGGTATGGGTCAGTTTAAGGGTAAAGTTAGGGAAGGTGTGGTGGTATGGGTCAGTTTAAGGGTAAAGATTGGGACAGGTGTGTTGGTATGGGTAAAGATTGGACAGGTGTGGTGGTATGGGTCAGTTTAAGGGTAAAGTTAGGGACAGGTGTGGTGGTATGGGCCAGTTTAAGGGTAAAGTTAGGGTCAGGTGTGGTGGTATGGGTCAGTTTAAATTTAAGGGTAGGGTTAGGTGTAAGGGAACTGTCAACACTTTAATTAGGGATTTTTTTGTTTAACAATTTTTTTTTAATATAAAATATTTTTTATATTCTATTTTATTTTAGTTAATGTTTTTTTTATTTAAAACAAAACAAAAAATAATGTTTGAGCTTCAGTTAGCTATAATAATAAACCAATTATGTTTAAGAAGTGAATGATGATGGAAGGGAGGAGAGACAAGGTTGATCATGTGATGCACATTTAAATGGGTCGTCCTCCATAAAACACATAAAACTCTCACTCTCCATCCCTAAAAGAAAGACAGACGCCTTTAATCAGCCATGATGAAGCTGTTCAAGTGCCTGTGGATCTTACTGGGTAAAGTACAACAACCACACATCTGCTATTTGACTAGATTCACACTAATACTAACTGAGGTTTCTGCAAGGTGAAGTATGTACTTTATTTAACACACCATTCCACCGTCACTGGATCTCTAGAGTAGTTTCTCTTAGTTTCTTAGATTCGATTTACAAAACAAATCTAAAGTGGCATCTATGCTCATGTGTGTATGTAAATGATTATACGATCTTCAAATGCGTCTGTGACTGAAAATCAAGAATGTCTGGTATAGCGATCCAACAGGAATGTTACATTTATATGTGTACTTGTTTCAAGCATGGGCATACGGACTAAATGGATAACTAATGACGTGGTTTTTACATTCAGAAACATCATAATGAATAAGTAATAGGCTATTTTCTACACTGGTTTTGAGGCTCTCTCCTGAACGCTTGGTTTTGATGGGCGTGCCGCACTGGAGACTTGGAACGATAAATGCTGGATAGATCACTGTATAGGTGAGAGAACTGGATCAACCTTTCATAAAGAATAAACATGAATGAACATCTGAAGGTGTGTTGAGGATGCATTACAACTTACTGAAATACATCATATGTGGTGTAATCGGTCATTGTTTCAACGGTGGAAAGACAGCTTGTTAACAATGTCGTATCATCACATTTACCTCAGGAGTCATTCAGTGTCCACAGCTGTTAGTGCACTAGAGAAATCAACTCTCACACTAAATATATGACCTATATTAGCCTACATCAACCTCTTACTGATGTCTGGATTATTTAATGTTTAAATAAATCTGTCTAAATAATTTTTATAATTTTTTTTTAATCTTTAAGAAACTTGGTTATAATTGAATTAATTACACTTTAATTTAATTTTAACCGAACCGTGACTTCAAAACCGAGGCACGTACTGAACCATCAGTTTTATGCACTGCCGTTACACCCCTAATATTTGGTTATGTCTTAAATTAACCTAAACATGGTAAGGTGCGCTAATGTTTTTTTATGAATGCAAACTCAACTTATAATGTGTCTTTATATGTGTTATGCATTTACATGAATGTCTGAATGTGTTAATGCTTGTTTGTTAGGTCCTGTTCCTTACAAACAAACATTTGTAACTCCAGGGCTGATCTGACCAACCTAAAAATGAGAGAAAACCTTCTAATACAGGTGAGAGAAAGAATATATATAAACATTAGAGCCCCGTGAGATGTGTTTGATGTGGAAAACGCAGACAGAATCACAGAATCCAGACGTAAACGTGACATTTACAGTATAATGCGGAATATTACAAATTTGGTTAATACACAAAATCAGCCGAATCATTATTTTCCTGTAAACACTGTAAAGCTGCTTTGACACAATTGGACTTGTTAAAAGCGCTGTATAAATAAAGGTGACTTGACAAATATCAATAAATCAAAAAAAGAGCTGTATTCTTAGGGTCCGAACCAAAGTTCGTGTTTTGATCAATTTTATCCATTTGGTAAGTTTTGGTTTGCTTTCACATTGCAGCTATGCGAGCGCACTAAAGCACTTTACATGACGTACTTGCGTCCTGCTGTCATCATCTATGTGGGCTGCATCTTAACATTGATTTTACTTTGACAAAAATGAATGTATAGACGCATATCATTGCCATACTGTTAATATGGCATTACTATTTACTATCTGCAGCACCAGCTATACTCGAGGCTAGTTCATTCGCCAAATGAACGTCCTCGATGTGCAAACACTGCATCGTCATCGGCAGGAAAATGATTTTGACCACTTCATTAAGTTGAGTTTTGTAGAAAGTTTTGTAAAAATTGTATCTTAATTTTAATAAATGTTTCATCATCCATTTGCCTGGATTTAATAAATAAGAAGCAAATATAGCAGACAATAACCCTGACGGAGCGATTGTTTGCGTTGCACATGAACTGAAGCGGTCTCATAAATAAACCGAAACTCAGCATATAGGTAGGCTACTTGTCTCACAGGCATGAGAAATATCATAGCCTATAATATATATCTATAAATAAATAGTCAAGCAAAGCACACTGTTCAGGCGAGCTGACTACACAGAGCGGTTCTGTTTGAAAAGCTGCGCGCTCCATCACTGCATGTGCTGTGAGTTTAACCTGTTTTTTCACTAATCCTACCACCAGAACTTCCTGTAAATGCAGGTCTGAAAGTCTGAACTATACAGAAAATGCTTTCACACTAGCAACGAACCGAACCTTTGTTCAGTTTGATCCGGACCGAGACTACCTCTTTTCGTCGGACCAAATTTCGTCTGTTTGGTCCGGGCAGTGGTACAGGGAAGGTCTCACACCTGTAATTTTCCTTCGGACCAAACTGAAAAGTCAGAAAATCCGGACCAAACAAGGTAGGTGTGAAAAAGACTAATTTCTATATAAAAGCACAAAAGCACTTTTTAGATATAAATAATAATGAATGAGCAGCATAGTATGACAGGAACTTGAGATGCTCGGACACTTCAGCAGCATTTCACCATTTCATCTGAGAAAACTATCGGCAGATACACAAACTCTTCAATGCAACCCACCAAGTGCAGTTTAACTTAAATAAATTGAGACAGTAAAACGTCCTTCCCAAAATAACAATTGCAGAATTATTCATTAAAATTTTTAAAGGAGTAATCACACATTCTTCCATGTAAAAAGTAAACTTCTGTTATGCAGCATTTTGTTTGAATTGTTCAGTTTTCACTTGATTGCATTTGAAAAGATTATTCTGAAAATTTCATAAGGTCCTATTTTTGTAAAAAATAAAAATGTATCCAGTTCTTATTCGGTTTATGAGTTCAACTGATTAGACATGACTTAAATAAAAAGATAAAATAATGGATTTAAAAAAAATACATAAACCGAAATATCTAAATTTAGGGTGAAACGTTTAATAGGATTTTATAGGGCCCTATATAACCCTAAAATAGTTGCAAGCACAAAAACAAGATCAATTCAACAGTGAGGAAACCACCCTGAACAAAAGACGCATTCATGTACCAAGAAAACATTCCCACATGACAACTGAGGCAGGCTGATGCTCATTTGAGGTAGGCCTACAGCGCCTCCTTATGGCTGGGTGAGAACCGCAGTGGAAAATCATTTAGACCTGGTGTACATGTTGTCTAAAACATTCACATCAACATTCAATTACATGCAGATATTTTTGAAGATATTTTGAACAACACTGGACCCCATTAACTTTCCTTATATGGACACTGTTTTGGAAATATCTGCAATGTAAAATTATGTTTGGTTGTGACTGAGTCATTTATCATACCTAAAAATCCTTAGTAACACAAGAGACAGTGATTCGAGCGTATTGTCCTATTCCAATCTGATCTGTTATTTCCAGTTGAGATCTGCTCTGGCTGATAGAGGATTCACAAACGTGGCGCTGCGTTGGTCTCAAACCCCTGAACCGGTGATCTCAAACCTGAACGCTACTAAACGTGAGTCTGTTCTCACAACTTATGACATAAGCTTCATGAATGTAAATTATTATCAAAAACCTGTGACGTAATAAGCAAAAACTTTTCATTTACAGGTTGCGATAAAGAAACCCGACACCCTGGAAAGTATCTTACAGTTCATTTCATTTCAGTTCATCCTCCTACTTAATAGTTGCAATAATATTTACTGTGCTTTCTACAAGAGATGTTATTTTCAAACTTCAAACTTTTGATGTTAGAGTCTTTTATCCTAAAGCTCGTCACTGATTCTTTGCTGTGATTGAAGATTTTCTGGTGCTTGGAAGAGTTTGGAAAGCAGCAACTGTGTGTTTTTATTTGTTTACTTTGTAGATTCTGAAACCATTATTAACAGGTTAGATTTGTGGACCCCACTGTATATAAAAATATGTATTTTCTCACTTCCTGCCCCAAATCTGATATAAAAGCTCCAAAATAAAAATGCTACTCACAGATTTTTTAAAGATGATTATTTCCTAAATGTGGACTGTGAAGTTATGAATTTTGAACAAACAAAATCCTTTCTAGTCCACACTGTTCATTCACACTGCATGTTTCACATCATTTTCATAAAGTAACATTCTAAACCACATGCAACAAAAACCATACCGACATATCCTCCTGGGACCCAGTAATAAGGCTTTTCTCCACTGTAATGGACATTATATTTTAGTGAATTTCTCTGACATCATACACATCACAGTTTTAAGAGCATTCTGTAAAGAGCACATTCATGGCTTTGCACAGATACCAAATGTTTGGAGGTTTCAGCAGGGCAACTACATTGTCTTGTTTTTTAAAAACGGCTGACATTAATGTTTAGCATTATTATGGAAATATGATAATATTTTGTAGTTATAATGTAAATCGGATTAATTTTCAAATTGTTTGTTATAAATCAACATCTCAGGAAAACTATCTTTTGGATCTAACTGTAATTATTTCCAAAATCCAGGTTCTAGATTATAATATGCAAAAGTCTAAACATTCATCTCTTAATTTTGCAGTAATAAGTTATACTTATCCAAAATAAAGGCTTAAACATCTAAAAACTGCACATTTAAGGGGCTACTCTTTTGGGGAAAGACAGCTTTCAAAATGGCCACCAGACAGTGTGAACACATGAATACCCATATCTCAGAGTGTATTTGTCTGATTATCTTGAAATTACAGAGGGTATATAGTAACAAACACCTCATATGGTTAAGACAGCAAGTAGGATGATAAATTATTTTTTTCTTTTTATAACCTGAACTCAAAGATAGTAGTGTGCTTAATGGGTACTTGAGCTTAAAGGGTTACTTCAGCGATTAGTATTAAGCTTTGTATCAGTAGAAACCCGGGAGTATGTTCAAATTATCGTACTTCCCCCCTCATATGACCCTGAGACGAGGAAAAATTCCTCCGATGACGCAAATATCGTAATTTTGCGTCATCGGAGGAGTTTTTGTCCAGAGGCTAAAGACTACAGCCAGCAGGAGGCGCTATTTCCACATATTTTCAACATCGCACTCACAGCACTCAGCTCGGGAGCTGCGGAGATTCATGTAAACAGAGCGGTGGAGAGCAAAGTGAGTGTTTCAACTGTTCAAATGAACTTCCTATGAAAGTTAAGCTTCCAAAGACATGATCTGAAAATGCACCAGACTGATCACGAGCTGTGAATGCAGCTGCGAATCCCGCGCTTACCTCAGCTCATGTGATGAATGTAATCCGATCCTGCTGCGTTTGTGCCGTGACACTCAATCGACTCACTCACTTTATATCGAACAGACACGTTTAGCGTCTCTAACTGAACTGATTTTATGAAAATGAATGCGGTGGGCAAGCAAACCATGTCGTGCCTAGCGTAGGGCAGCGAAGTGCATTCTAGGAATTGTTGTCTTTCATCCCCATGAGACAAAAATACATTTTCTGTGTTTTCTCAGTCTAAAAGGCACCAAATTCAAAAATAATTTCACATTTCTACTGCATCAATGACCCAGTTTAAATACAGATTCATCTTCCAAGCGCTGAAGTGCCCTTTAATAGGTACGTTTACCTAGTTCAAAATCATCTTTAAACTAAGTGTGTTTTTAAAAAAAATCCTGAAACCTAAAAATTAATTGGTAATTAAAAATAAATCCCATTGTTTTTGCCTATACATGCAATATCATGTCATTTTATTTTTTAAACAACTGAGTCCTGGTGTCAACTACAGAGGACATACAATAACATATGAATCAACAAAAAAAAAAATTGTCCATTTGTTTCTTATGCTCTTAACAATGTAATGACATGAAAAATATAAAATAAAAACTTTTTTTTTTCTGGGTCCCAGGAGGATATAACAAACACTCCGAAACCTCTGAAAAATGGCATAAGCATGTGATCTTCATAAACATAATAAACAATGTGTGAAATTTTGATATAATGTCACTATATTTATAAGAATTCATGGGGGTATATGTTCATAACTGTGTCAGGAGTTATGAAACCGGCGTCGGTACCTTTTGATTGTAATATACGCGAGCTGCTCTCATTATAAAAAACTCCTCTGTTCTCGTCATGAAGACTCACGACAAAACAACATCCCTCAGGGCTTTTAGTTCAAAAGTGTGCAGATGTGGAGAAATATTGATAGATTATCATATGTTTGTGTCAAATTTCTATACAGAGAAGTATTATTTATTCAAACTTTACCCAAAATCCGCAGATGTCTCATTATGAGCGCTGTATACTCTTGATGTGCTGTGTTTTCAGTTCATACTGGCAGCCGGAGGGTGTGTGTCTGCTTTCAAATGAGATCATACTTAAGTTTTTGTGCAAAGGATTCATGAACTGTATCAGTTTTAGTCTGAGTATGCCATTTCTTAGGATTTTTTCAAAAGCGGGGGTACAGCCTAACAGGTTAAGAGATTCGTTGAATAAAACGGGAGTCACTGATAAACTCTCTGTTTGATTGACAGCTCCAGCGCGCTGCTCAAACAAGTGTAAAGGGAGCTTTCACTGTTAAATTACAGATTATTTTCATCCTCCTAAGAGAAACAACAAGTTGATGTTTAGTCACTGGTCTGATTTACTGACAGACAAAGAACATCTGACTACATGAATCATATTTCAGATCCGCCATTAGGTTTAACACTGTTTCTTACATGTTGCATTACTGTCGAGTCCAGTCACTGCACAATATTGTGTAATCCTCAATGGCATGTTTATTGCTTTGTAGCTCAATGGTTTAACACTAGGCCTATGTTACATTCGTGAATCGGTGGTCGGGGATAAACATGCAGTGATGAAGTAGGCGTTGATCTTCTTCTGCTGACACGGTGCTTGCCTCCCTTTGACATCATAGATCCCCATTTTTTTTTTTTAAACTGTAGTTTCCTAGGCCTGGTGTCTATAAAAGCTTTTCTTTGACTAACAAGGACGTTTTCAGCTCTGAAACTTACAGGATAATCAGTAACACTTTACTTGAAGGGGTAAGACTGACATGATACCTTCATAATCATGACATGACACATGTCATGAATATGTAGGAGTTTGTATGCATGTTCATGACAAGTGTCATTCGCTCAATTATGTCATTTTTAATGCAAAGATGACATTATTTGAGATGTCTTAGTAATGACAACTTGACATAAACCAATACATCATAACCTGTCAGTGTAGTTGTCATGGCAACTTGACATTACCAAGACAACATATCCTAAACCATAAATTATTTTATAACAGCGTCATGAATATTTTTCAGTTCATATACATATATATTATATATATATATTTTTTTTAAGTTTCCTCCACTAGCTCCAACAGAAGGTCAGATAATGGACAAATGTCTTAAAAATATGTATAGGTGTTCGAGAAATAAAATCAATCATCCAAATAATAATAATAATTAAAATGGATAAAATTATATTTTAATGCATTTGGAGACTGATTCACCCAAAATTAAATGAAAACAGTACAATGGTGGGTTAAGCCATGCAGCGTTTGGTCCATATCACTGCAAAAACAGAATCCCACACTTTTATATTCTCTTGAAATGCTTATATACATCATGTATAAGTCCAGCTAAGACATCATCATAATGGCGTACACCTAACCAGTGCTGCCATGCTATCATTCCATTAAATACACACACAAACTAACCTGACTGAGACTCGGCCAACATTCGTCACAGCGTACACCAGTGCTGCCACTAATTCATCTGAGCCTTCAATGAGTACGATTTCCTCTATGACGCCATAGTTTATGTCAAGAAAAATATTTATGACACTGTTATTAAGTAATTTGACAGAGTATTGACACTTAATGACATTTTAATGACAAATTCAACTTGTACCACTGTAGTTTAGAAAAATATTCATGACACTTATAAAATAATTTGTAGTCCGAATGCAAACATCCACTTCACTGGCCCTCTTCGTTCCACCAGCATGTCACAACATCTCATCTACATAAAGTCATTTTCTTAGCTTCTTTCCAAAGAAAAGATGACAAACATTATTTACATATAGGCATAAGAGTCATCTGCCTATTCAAATGATTTGTGGTGTGCCTACTCAAATGACAACATGTCTATCGGGGCACAATAAAGAACACTATAAACAGACCCTAGAAATAAATAAGATTCTTGCCAGGTTAACGTAGGTGGATCTTGAAAATCAATTAAAACTCATAACATTGGCCTTTTATTGCAGGCGTCACTACACACCAAACCCAAAGAGAGAAATTTGGCAACATTTACATGTAGATTTACATGCATGATTTTTTGAACATAAGCAAATGACTTCAAGAAAACTTGGCATGCATATTGTCGAAACTTCCTTCAAACATGCAAAGTGACCATCTGAATCAATTTTAAATAAACACAAAAAAACTGATTTTCAAGAAGAAGCTGTTAAATCTGAAATTTACCAACCTGAGGTTTCACTTTTCAAATATGCATGATTTAAGAAAAGTTTAAATAAAATTTCTTTGGCAATGGTCAATGCTGGTCAAACACATTAATATGAATCCATAACAAACTCACAAAAATAAAAGAAAACCACAGGAGATGAAAAATAGTAAAAGAAATGTTTAATGAGGTGGACAAAGCAGCACCCAATACATCACTATATGACCACATGCTAATGTGTATATTTTAAAGTGTTTTATCTTGTGTCATCTCTGTTAGAAACAGAGCTCCCCCTCGTGACAGACGATATACTGGACGGCTTTCGCCATGTATTAGAAATGTATCATTCACTTAAGTGAAAGAATGACATGAGAGTGAGTAAATAATGCAAGAATTAATGTGAAAATGTGAGTAAAAATGTGAGTACAAACCCTAATATAGTTTAGGAAGGCTCTAACTCAGCCAATACGATTGCCATGATTTTACAGTTGCTTTAGATACCAGTCACGCCGAGGTGTTTTAGGGCACAGTGTCTCATTCCCTGGTCTCAGGGAAACAAGGTTACAGTCATAACCCAAGGCGTTCCTTTTAGAAAAGGCAACTCACACTGCATCCTGAGACACTATGAAATACCCACAAAAATACCAACGCCGCCAGGCTGAGGGGAGCACATGCCAAGAAATGGCTGTAACTAAGCACAAATAATGGCAGTTTCAACAGAACTGCCAAAAACCACTAGATTGTCAATGACAGTACTCCCTAAGGCCACTGCCTGAGCTATCAAGCCTCAATGAGGACTTGCCTACAGAAAGTAACAGAAGGACTTGTCAAAGGCTGCTCAAAGGCTTGGAACCAGCATCTTCACTAGGAAGGGGCTTCTTTAAGAGGCTCCTTTTAGCCCCTTGGCCAGTCACTTTTAGGGGACATTGTTTCAAACCCCCAGAGCCACTAGGGAGGCTAACCTGGTCTGATCTGTGACAAAGACCTGTGACTGAACACTTTCAAACAAGGGAAGTTACTCTGCATGACCCTGGACCTACAGAGCGCTTCTTTTAAAGCACTATGGAGGCTGGGTACTCTACATTGGGTCACTAATGAGAGTACCTCCAGCACTAACAGGAGCTGATCTTCCAAAAGGCATTCATAAGAATCTCTTGACCTTTCAGACCGAACTCAGGGAGCGAGGTTCTAAATAGATCCTCTCAAACAAGGGAGTACCTACACTCAGGGAGAGTACCTACACTCACCTAAACTCAGACCAAACTCAGGGAGGGAAATTCTCAATAGATCCTCTCAAACGAGGGAGTACCTACAGGTCTACAAAAACTGATCTACCAGAGAGGGCAGTCCCTGTGGAGCCTGTGCAACATGAACTCAATCTGTGTACTCTGGGAACCCCTGCTATCACTGTAAAGCGTCATTGAAACAATCTGCATTGTAAAAAGTGCAATTTATAAATAAAGGTGAAAGGGTAAGTCAAAGGGTAAGGGTTAGGGTCATTGCTATTTATACCTGGTACTAGTAGTTGTCTCTTATGACAAGTCAATGTGCCATTGTTAACCTGACTTGGTTTGGATTAAATAGATTATTGGTACTGCATTGGTACAAACTATTTTGATATGATTAATTACTAAAGATATTCATATGATAGCTTGTTTATACATGGATTTGTAAGATGACTTATTTGAAAAATAACACCCTGTTTTTTGTCTGAGAAATGTTCCAGCTCCAGTTAATGAGAAAAAGAGAGAAATATGGAGCGGAGGAGGAGGAGAAATATGGGAATGGAGGAGGAGAAATATGGGAACAAAGGAGGTGAAATATGATCATGTGACACAATTGACAGAAGTCACACAGGTATGTAAAGCTAAACTTTTGCATCATTCATTCTTTCTCTCTCTCTCAGAGGAACATCTTTCATTCAGTGCTCAAATAAATGCAGAAAGAATCAAGAAGTGAACATGAGGGTTTTCTTCAGGACTCTGTCACTTTTACTGGGTAAGTGAAACATGTTTTCTTATATCTTGAGTATTTCTGAAAGTTAAGGGTGGAAACATAATGTAGATCACTAACAGAAATAACTCATTTTAGAGAAAATGAATATTACCCAATTGGCCTTTTCTTTCTTAAGTGTAAATCTAACAAAATACTATACTTGACTGGTTCAAATAGAGATCACGATTCTCTCATGAACGACTAAACAATATAACATGTAATTTACTAGGGCTTCTGACATAATGTTAATTTCTGCAGTCTATTTAATGAATGATTCAATGACTCCTTCACTCATAAAGACTTCACTTATTTCATTATACCAGATGAATATGTGAACGAACAAATCTCTGACAAATAAATGTTTAACACTCACTTGTCGCCACCGATGTAATCAATACAACCATTGTTACTTTCAAAGGGTGATTTGATTTTGATTGGAACCTTATACATCTGTGTTTATATCTGAAATATAAACTTTCATCCCAGTTCTTCTGTGATCATTTTAATATTTATAACTGACTTAGTGATACTGTGTGGTTGGAAACACAGATCTGAATATTCCGGTGTGATTTTGTCAAAGGTTTAATAGACACAGGAGAATCACTGTCATTTAAGAATAAGATAATGCGGGTGTTTGAATCAAGATTGCATTGTTTTAACAATTCATATATATATATATATATATATATATATATATATATATATATATATATATATATATATATATATATATATATATATATATATACAGAGGCAATAAAAGGACATAATGAAGGGAAAAAATGGGAGGAACAATTATATATCAATGTTTCCGAGTGCTCTTGCAAAAGCATTGAAATATATTTTTGCATTAGAATGTTAGGGGCTCCAAAAAAAATGAAGCCAAATAAAAAATTAAAATTTGCAGCAGAATTTGAGTTTGTCTCATTTTTGATGACACTTGCATCATTGATTCTGTTATTTTCCTGTTTATTACTGTGAAGTTGCTTTGAAACAATCAGTATTGTATATAAAGTGCTATTTAAATGAAGGTGACTTGATTTCTAATTCTGCCCATCATTCTGTGTTTCTCATTTTAAGGGTTTTTCTCAGTTCAAATCGAGGCAGATGAAAAAGAAGGTGAGATTTCATGAATTACACACTACTACATCTTTTGGTATTTAGTTTGTGAAAATAAAGTAATAATTATATCATTAGAAACAAAGCAGCAGTTTTTGTGACCATATGGACAATTTAGGATTTATTATTTATTATACAAAAGTATGATAGATGCCAGTTTGAAAAATTAAAATTAGTATAACTAAAATGCTTATTTCATTTCCATTAAAAGTAGCTGCTGGGCAGCAAAATGTGTGTAAAAGAGATTGTGATTTAGTCCTGCAGATGTTGCTCGTTTATGGGAGTGTTTATGAAATATTGAAGATCCACCCACCTACTGTAACAACACCTCGACGACTCAATCATCGGCTGTGAACTTATTTCAAGCTGTTTGAAATCTATGGCACTGTTCCTGATGAGTGAAAGAGCAGCAATAAGTAACCGTCAATGAATCTGCAAATGAGAAAAAGAGCAGAAGAGGACAGTAAAAATTAAAAATGTCGACAGTAATGATCCCCACCAACACTGTCTTATCACATTCTCTGGTTATTCTTGCCATAACAAACACAGTTCTGAGAAAAAATTGCATTAAAAGATCAAGAGTCAAACTGCCCAACTAATGCAAACACTGATTACCATAATGGTGACTTCAAACAAAACTATTTTTTTCAATAGAACATCAACATATAAACCTCTGGGCCCAGTTGCATTAAACCTCTCAAGTTTAGTTTTTGCATCTGTGGTAGCCTTCAGTCAACAATAGCAGGCATGAACCGATATGAACAGACATAAATTACAACACAACATTGATCATTACACAATACATACAGTATATAGCCACCCTTGGACACCAACATCCCTCTCACAACAGCAGAATCACCACCATAGTTGTACAATGGCATCTGTGATATCAAAGGAATTTATTTAACAGAGCTATGCTCGAGAATATGAAGGCGCTTTGTGCACAGGAAGTCCGTAATAACGATACCCTATACCTTCGTCCAGATGGTAACAACACACATTCCCCATACATTCTACAGAAATAAGACCACAACCATCAGCAGTCAGTTCCCACCCCCGCACACACAGGATTTTAGATCAGCCACACCCACAGCCAAACATCTTCTCTCCTCCTTCTCTACACTCACTGAGGCAGAAGTATCTAAACTTCTCCTCTCCAGCCATCCCACCACCTGCCCTCTAGATCCTATCCCCTCACACCTTCTACAAGCCATCTCTCCCACACTTCTACCAGCACTCACACACATCATCAACACATCTCTCAGCACTGGCTTTTTCCCTACCATATTCAAGCAGGCCCGAGTCACCCCACTGCTTAAGAAACCCACTCTAGACACATCACTTGTAGAGAACTACAGACCTATTTCTCTCCTGCCTTACATAGCAAAAACACTTGAGCGGGTTGTTCTCAACCAGGTTTCATTTTTCCTCTCACAGTCAAATCAGCTGGACGTTAACCAGTCAGGTTTCAAAAAGGCCCACTCAACAGAGACTGCATTACTGTCTGTCACTGAAGCCCTGAGGATGGCAAAAGCTGCTTCCAGATCATCAGTCCTCATCCTCCTCGATCTATCTGCTGCATTTGACACAGTGAATCACCAGATTCTTCTGTCCACCCTCTCATCACTGGGCATCACAGGGACTCCACTCCACTGGTTTGAGTCTTACCTCACAGGTAGGTCTTTCAAGGTTGCCTGGAGAGGTGAGGTATCCAAAGCACATCAACTGACCACGGGGTTCCTCAGGGCTCAGTGCTGGGACCTCTTCTCTTCTCCATTTACACTACGTCACTGGGACCCATCATACAGGCACATGGCTTCTCATACCATTGCTATGCTGATGACACTCAACTCTATCTTTCATTTAAACCAGATGACCCCACAGTAGATGGACGCATCTCAAGCTGTCTGGCAGACATCTCGGCATGGATGAAAGAACACCACCTTCAGCTCAACCTGGCAAAGACTGAGTTTCTCGTCTTCCCTGCCAATCCGACTCTACAACACAACTTCACCATCCAGCAAGGTTCATCTCTGATTACCCCTCAGGGTCGGTCAGAAATCTTGGTGTAATCTTTGACGACCAGCTGTCCTTCAAAGACCACATTTCAAAGACAGCTCGATCATGCAGGTTTGCTCTGCACAACATCAGGAAGATCAGACCGTTCCTTACAGAGCATGCAACACAACTTCTCGTCCAGGCCCTTGTCATTTCTAGGCTTGACTACTGCAATGCGCTTCTGGCTGGTCTTCCATTGTGTGCAATCAAAACTCTTCAAATGATTCAGAACGCTGCAGCACGTCTTGTATTCAATGAGCCCAAAAGGGCCCATGTCACACCTCTCTTCATCTCTCTGCACTGGCTGCCACTTGATGCCCGCATCAAGATCAAGGCCTTGACACTCGCTTATGGATCCACCACAGGCTCGGCACCAGCATATTTCGACTCGCTCCTACGAGTCTACACCCCTACCAGAAGCCTTCGCTCAGGTAAGGAGCGTAGGCTTATGGTACCATCACAGAGAGGCATGAAATCCCTCTCCAGAACTTTTCATTCACCGTTCCTGGCTGGTGGAACAATCTTCCTACCTCCATCCGGATGGCAGAATCACTGTCATCATTCAAAAGACATCTAAAATATCATCTCTTCCGTGAACACTTATCATAAAAAAAAATAAAAAAATAAAATAAAATAAAATAAAAAAAAACTCTTCTCTTTTATTCCTTCCTTATTCTAGCTTAAGCTTATTCTATGTAATAACCAAAACTTGGTATTTCTTTCCGCCTGTTCATGACCGATCGCTTCCTGTACTCCTATGTTGTAAGTCGCTTTGGATAAAAGCGTCTGCTAAATGCCTAAATGTAAATGTAAATGTATACAGAGGGTGTGACTCATCTCGAAGAAGGACCTGGCTTTTTCTCACAACTCGAGATTCACACAACGTTGAAATGTTGTTAACTGAAATCTTGCTAGCCATATACACAACCTTATGTAATTTGTTCTTATTTACCACAGACAGTGAGAAATACCAAGCAACAAAAATGAAAGTCAAAATAATCTACACAAATGAGCGATAGAAAATATCCAGTATGTGTATTAAGTGGTTGTATCCCTAAGGAGGAAAAAAACCTGAGGCAAAGGATTTCTTTAAGAGCGTTGCAACAAACATCTTAACCGTCACCACGGCAATCGAGAAGCGGTTGCTGTAGTTACGAAATCTCACGCACATAATGGACACTGAATTTTAAACAATTTTATAATTTACTAAACTATACAAACTGTACTATATTACTTGAGTTATGGAGAATATTAAAGGTGTTCTGACAAACGGCACAGAGTGTCCTAAAATTCGAGCATATTGTTTTTAGTCAAGCTACGACACCGGAAGAAGTTCAAAATCCAGCCGCACCACTCGCATAGTTTTCTATTTAATTACATTATATATGTCCAACTTGTTGTTATTGTACTGTACTCACACATCAACGCCACTTTGCATGTTTGGTGATTATTCACTGAATGACTCATTCAGTGTCCTAGATGCGACGCGGCTTGACGCTTCCTGTGTGCTAACCAGCGTTACAGTAATGGAAACAAGAAATCTAAACCAAACTGGACCAAGGAAAAAAACTGCTTCTTTTTTTTTTGAAAGACGGGGGAAACATCCAAGCCTGCCGCTATGATCAGTCACTCTTGTACAACCTAGGTGTTTAATGTTTATGTAATTTAAATGTTTACAGTACACACTGTTCCATGTCGTCCTTTCTTATTTTAATTGATTTTAAAATCGCACATCGGTACTTCCTTCTCCTCAATTAACATGAACTCATCCATCATACGTTTGACTTCAGCAGATGCCTTGAGGGACCTGTTTTGATCCCTTAACTTTTTAAGGGTTAAATGGTTACTAAGGACTGCAATGCATAAGAGAACTTAAAGGATTAGTTCACTTTAAATAAACCTTCAGTCGAAAAGAAATTAAGGTTTTTGATGCAAACATTCCAGGATTTTTCTCCTTATAATGGAGTCAATGGAGCCCAAACGGTTCAAGGTCCGAATGAAAGTTTCAGTGCAGCTTCAAAGGGCTTTAAACCACACCAGACGATGAATAAGAGTCTTATCTAACGAAACGATCAGTCGATAAGCAAGAACCACACGCTTTCGTTTTGGTAGCCCGTAGCCCCGGGACTACTATAACATATAAAAAAGATATTTTACTCACATAATTTTGTTGCACCATTCCTGTCGAATCCAATATAGCACCCATTTGGTTCCGATTGGGCCAAACACATAGGACTAGTTTGCGAAAGTCTAAAATAACCGAAAATGTGAAAATACCCAAATATCCTTAGTTGTCTGTTCTCTTGTATAATGTGAGGTTATGTTCACCCTTTTCAAGACTGCTGAAATTATTTTATTTTGTCATCTAAACACTTTACTGCTGCAAACCTGCTTTTTCATTTCTTGCATCAACCCAACATGGCAGGTAATGTATATTTGTGGTCTATTTTTCCTGTTTGTTTGATGATGTTGTCATAGTGTAAAACGCTATAAACCTGTAAGTCAAGAAAGTTTCATTTGTATAGCACTGCTAATTTTTTTCCCTTGAACACATTCCAGTGAACGCAGCAGGATGGGGCACAGCCAGCCAGTCAACGTACTATGTAGGCTGGAATGCCCCAAACGCTCTGGATGGGAATCCTTCCACCTGCATACATACACATCCACAAACCAACCCGTGGTGGAAGCTGGATCTGCTGAAGGTGTACACCGTGAACAGAGTGGTCATCACTAACAGAGATAAATGGGGCAGATTCAGTTGGAAAGTTTTTCCTTCAGATGTTTTCAGTAACCCCATGTGAGTCTCTCTCATATATTCTTATTTACAGAGATGCTGTCCAGTTGGCTAGTAACTTTTTAAATGTTTATTAAGCATCTTCAGAACCAGTTAATGGTTCGCCCCCACTGTTCACTGATGATAACTCTGTCCAGTTATACAGAACAACCTGTTGATAGGAATCAGACTTATGCAAACTGTTTTTTTTTTTTTTTATGTTGTTGTTGTTTTTGCATAAGAGTGAGCATAAGAGACTTATTACACTTTTGACAGGAACGTACAATTTTCTTCAATACGATATGGACATAAATGAAAATAAAGATAAAATGCTTTTCAGTACGCGTTTTCAGATGTCGATTCAGTTCAATGAAAGATCCGTCAGAATGATTCAAACTGGCCTCTTGTATTTTTGATCAAATGAATGGCATGATGGCACTAGAGGTCCCACTTCACAACAAGTAAGGTTATTTGTAAGAAGAAAAAAGGGTGTGATAAGATCCTCAACAAAGTATACCCCTAACAAGTGACCATTTTGATCAGGATTGTCAGAAGGTAATGGCAAGAATTAGGACATCGATGTCCCACTGATCACAGGCTAATCTCATCACCAGTTGTCCATTGTTCACCTCAGCCCTCCATGCCTGAGACCAAGGTGTCAGTGCCACAGATTAAAACACAGTAAGAACTGATGAAAGGCTCTAAGACTAATCTATATTATTGTCAAACTATTCTCAAACTATTTGAAACTAATTTGGACCACGAGTTCAGAACATTGCCACGTGGACTCTGAGAAAGGTTTGGAGAATAAATAAAACATTTCCACTGTTCAACTGTGTATTTTGGGACAATGTAGCAAGCTCCATGCAATGGAAATGTGGGATGTGATGGACAGACACTTGCTACTACCCAATCACACTACTACAGTAGAAAGTTAGTAATTAGTAATTCCCAACCAAATCAGAAGGAATAAAAGCTTTCCCAAGAGAACAAACCCTAGTTCTAAGTTTCTGATCTGATGATGGAAGTATCAACAGCACGCCCAAGGTTATACTTCTCGAGTAAAGTGTCATTTGTTCGTGAATTGGACTACACTAACGTTGTGTGTTTTTAATTAACTAAAAGGAAGCGAATCATAAGAGTAATTTGTCTGTTCATCACGTTGTTCACTTTATTTGTATCCTTTGAGTACCCAGAAAAGTTCTATATATAAATGATACAAATTATAAATGATTATTATTATAACAATATAATAATCAAAAAAATTTAACACTGATGAGACCATACTGATCAACTGGTAATATGAATAATGGCACCAATACTGATGGTTGACTTAATTACGAGAATGTTTGTAACATTGCAAAATTCAACAACACCGTTTTTCTCCAAATCGTCATGCATGCAAGAGGGATAAACACAGAATATTTTCTATGTGTAACATGATTAATTAGCATGGCAAATAATAGCAAATTTCAATCTTAGCTGCAAAAAAATAAAATAAATAAATAAATAGTATAAAACATCATACACTATATAAGTTGGGGAAAATATCAAACCATACAATATACAGTATTAATTTAGAGAAAAGATGATAGGTAAAGAGTCATATTTAAAACTCTCACTATTGTCTCTCTCCAGATGTGCTGTGATTTCTAGTATTCCAGCAGGAGCTTCCAACAGCTACTTGTGTAATTGGATGGAGGGACAATATGTATTTGTAATTATTCCTGGAACTTCTAAGATTCTTACTCTCTGTGAGGTGAAAGTATTTGTGGTTTATCCAGGTAATTCATAACAACCTGTCTAAACCCTTTTTTAAGCCATTCTCATTGCATTCAAGTGGTTTTAATATAGTCAGAGTGTAGTTGTAGTTTAGATCCAGACAGATCTGGTAGAAGTGCATTACCAAAATGAAGCAAATGCTTATTTTATAGGTAATTTGGCAGCAGGAGGAAGCGTCACACAGTCATCAACCATTGGCAGCTGGATTGCAGGACAGGCAATTGATTTCAATCCAGGTTTCACATAACCATCATTAGCGTGCTCAGCAACCAATTATCAGATTAACCCATGGTGGAGGCTGGATCTGCGTCATATTTACAGAGTTAATCGAGTGGTTGTCACTAACAGACTAGACTGCTGTCCAGAACGAATAAATGGAGTAGAGATTCGCATCGGAAACTCTTTGGAGAACAACGGCAACAACAATCCTGTGTGAGACTCTTCTTTCAGTGGCTTAATATCCATAGAAATCCCTGATTCCTCAAGGCTGAAAACACAAGTGCAGAAAGAATAAAGTCTAAATGAAGTTTTCTCTGTCTCTCTGTAGATGTGCTGTGATTTCTAGTATTCCAGCTGGTGTTTCATCCACCTACACTTGTAACGGTATGGAGGGTCAATATGTGAATCTGTTCATTCCTGGAGATTCAAGGTATCTCACTCTGTGTGAGGTGGAGGTCTATGGAAACGGTATGATCAAACAAACTATTTGAAATATGTCCATTTTTTAGGAGTGTGCAGCGCAGACGATATCTGTAACAATTGCAAAATTATTTGTATCTGTATTTTTGTACAATTAGCCTACAACCTATAGGTTTTTTTTTTCGTAGTTATCAATGAACAAATACACTCAGCTAAAGGATTATTAGGAACACCTGTTCAATTTCTCATTAATGCAATTATCTAATCAACCAATCACATGGCAGTTGCTTCAATGCATTTAGGGGTGTGGTCCTGGTCAAGACAATCTCCTGAACTCCAAACTGAATGTCAGAATGGAAAAGAAAGGTGATAAGCAATTTTTAGCGAGGCATTGTTGTTGGTGCCAGATGGGCCAGTCAGAATATTTCACAAACAGCTCAGTTACTGGGATTTCCATGCTCAACCATTTGTAGTGTTTACAAAGAATGGTTTGAAAAGGGAAAAACATCCAGTATGCGGCAGTCCTGGGAGAAAATGCCTTGTTGATGCTAGAGGTCAGGGGAGAATGGGCCGACAGATTCAAGCTGATAGAAGAGCAACTTTGACTGAAATATCCACTCGTTACAACCGAGGTATGCAGCAAAGCATTTGTGAAGCCACAACACGCGCAACCTTGAGGCGGATGGGCTACAACAGCAGAAGATCCCACCAGGTACCACTCATCTCCACTACAAATAGGAAAAAGAGGCTACAATTTGCACAAGCTCACCAAAATTGGACAGTTGAAGACTGGAAAAATGTTGCCTGGTCTGATGAGTCTCGATTTCTGTTGAGACATTCAGATGGTAGAGTCAGAATTTGGCGTAAACAGAATGAGAACATGGATCCATCATGCCTTGTTACCACTGTGCAGGCTGGTGGCGGTGGTGTAATGGTTTTCTTTGCACACTTTAGGCCCCTTAGTGCCAATTGGGCATCGTTTAAATGCCACGGCCTACCTGAGCATTGTTTCTGACCATGTCCATCCCTTTATGACCACCATGTACCCATCCTCTGATGGCTACTTCCAGCAGGATAATGCACCATGTCACAAAGCTCCAATCATTTCAAATTGGTTTCTTGAACATGACAATGAGTTCACTGAACTAAAATGGCCCCCACAGTCACCAGATCTCAACCCAATAGAGCATCTTTGGGTGCAGGAGGGTTAGAGTTGAGTTTATGATAAGTTATAGTGGATTTCAGCCTAAGGCAATTTACAGTTTAGTTCAATTAAAAGATGATCAGACAGACCAATTTGAGAACTAAAAACAGAAACATTGTGTAAACCAACAGTGCAATCCAGGTCAAGCGTGTGACCTTTTGAGTGTGTAGGAAAATCCACATGCTTACACGTGGTATTCTTAATTCTTATCACTATTTTAATTTTATTTTCTATGTAAAGCACTTTGAATTGCCATTGTGTATGAAATGTGCTATATAAATAAACTTGCCTTGCCTTGCCTTGCCTTGCTGCACAAGATTAAAACATTCAAACACTGACATAAGTCTGTGGGATTCTGCATAATTAGTATCATGAATGTTGAAATCACTGACTAATAAAACATACGGTGGGGAGTATTTGATTTTAAGTATTTGATACACTGCTGTTTTTGCAGGTTTGCCCACTTACAAAGCATGTAGAAGTCTGTAATTGTTATTATAGGTACTCTTCAACTGAGAGTGACGTAATCTAAAACAAAAATCCAGAAAATCGCATTGTATCATTTCTAAGTAATTAATTGGCATTTTATTGCATGACATAAGTAATTGATATATCAGAAAAGCAGAACTTAATATTTGGTACAGAAACCTTTGTTTGCAATTACAGAGATCATAAGTGTTCTGGAGTTCTTGACCAGGTTTGCACACACTGCAGCAGGGATTTTGGCCCACTCCTCATTACAAACCTTCTCCAGATCCTTCAGGTTTTCGGGGCTGTCGCTGGGCAGTACGGACTTTCAGATCCCTCCAAAGATTTTCTATTGGGTTCAAGTCTGGAGATTGGCTAGGCCACTCCAGGACCTTGAGATGCTTCCTTAGTTCCCCTGGCTGTGTGTTTCGGGTCGTTGTCATGGTTAAAGACCCAGCAATGACCCATCTTCAATACTCTTAGTGACTTAGTGAGGGTAGGAGGTTGTTGGCCAAGATCTCCCGATACATGGCCCCATCCATCCTCCCCTCAATACGGTGCAGTCGTCCTGTCCCTCTCGCAGAAAAGCATCCCCAAAATTGATGTTTCCACCGCCATGCTTCACGGTTGGGATGGTGTTCTTGGGGTTGTACTCATCCTTCTTCTTCCTCCAAACATGGCGAGTGAAGTTTAGACCAAAAAAACTCTATTTTTGTCTCATCAGACCACATGACCTTCTCCCATTCCTTCTCTGGATCATCCAGATGGTCGCTGGCAAACTTCAGATGGGCCTGGACATGCGCTGGCTTGAGCAGGGGGACCTTGCATCCCCTTGATTTTAATCCATGATGGCATAGTGTTACTAATGGTTTTCTTTGAGACGGTGGTCCCGGCTCGTCCAGGTCATTGACCAGTTCCTGGCGTGTAGTTTTGGGCTGATCCTCATCTTCCTCATGGTCATTGATGCCCCACTAGGTGAGATCTTGCATTGTGCCCCAGACTGAGGGAGATTGACGTCATCTCTACATGCTTTGTAAGTAGGAAAACCTGCAAAATCGGCAGTGTATCAAATACTTGTTCTCCCCACTGTATTAGGACATAGCACAGGTAACGGTTAACAGTTCACTGAAAATAATAGAGATTGGTTTTGAAGGGTGAAACAGGGGAATCACAAGCATAGGAGTTAAACCAGAAATTTTGAGATGTAAATATTCAAAGGTCAAAGTCTTATGAAAGTCAACGGTCTTTACTGAGATGCTTTTGTGGTAGGCAGTGGCCAGGCCACCTATTCTAGATGTCAAACAAGGTTTTCATATCCGGAAGGAGTGAGATGATTTAGATGTAATAGTCATTTGGAGTTTGCCAAGTTTCAGTGAGCAGCAGGAGTCTAGGGTTTTTCTCAGTTATTAATGCAGAGAGTACAATAGCCTTATCCGTGAGAGAACAACAGTTAAACAGTATGCAATTGAAAAATGTATGCAGTCATTGCGTATATACGTTGTTTTGACAGATCACAGAGTATAGTAATCAATGAGTTAGGATTCCTTCCTCGATGAACAGCTAGCAGCATAGAATAACGGGTATCCGAACAGTTAGACAAGATAGACGGAATAGCTGAAGACGGGAGACGCCTAGCAATCCCAAGCTCACTGCATAGCATGTATTTGTGTCGAGTCTAGGATGAGAATTCAGTCTATGCAGTTGGAGCAGCGCAGAGACTGAAACATTGCAAGCGATGAAAAACATGGTAAGATTACAGAAAGGTCGAGAAAACAGGACATCACTGGTGGTGGAATACTGAACTTGTAATGAAATTATATGCAAGAATACAACAGCTCTCTCGCAATCTGTGTGGTTCTAGAAGTGCATTCCTAAATTGAAGTAAACACTTATAAAATAAAATATATCTTGATACTGATATTTTACAGCTAATTTGGCAGCAGGAGGAAACGTTACACAGTCATCAACCATTGGCAACTGGATCGCTGAAAAGGCCATTGATTCCAAACCAGGTTTCACACAACCATCGTTAGCGTGCTCATCAACTACTAATCAGACTAACCCATGGTGGAGGCTGGATCTGCGTCATATTTACAGAGTTAGTAACGTGGTCGTCACTAACAGAAACGACTGCTGTCCAGAACGAATAAATGGAGTAGAGATTCGCATCGGAAACTCTTTGGAGAACAACGGCAACAACAATCCTGTGTGAGACCCTCTTTCAGTGGCTTAATATCCATAGAAATCCCTGATTCCTCAAGGCTGAAAACACAAGTGCAGAAAGAATAAAGTCTAAATGAAGTTTTCTCTGTCTCTCTGTAGATGTGCTGTGATTTCTAGTATTCCAGCTGATGTTTCGTTCACCTACACTTGTAACGATATGGAGGGTCCATATGTGAATCTGATCATTCCTGGAGATTCAAGGGTTCTCACTCTGTGTGAGGTGGAGGTCTATGGAGAAGGTCTGATCAAACAAACTATGTTGAAATATGTCCATTTATTATTGATTATACATGTTCTCACCAGTCAATAAAACACATGTGGTCGAAAATAAACCATGTTCATCCTCACTGCAAGTAAACCTGTATTTAATGTCGTCTGGGTCATATTTTGTTTTACTTTGTGTAGTTTTGTTGATGATTTTCCTGCCATATTGCATCTGTTAAATTTTAAGTGACAGGTGAATTTGCACCAGAATAAGATATGTACATAGATAGAATGTAGATATTATAGACACACACCCTTTGATGCCAATAACAAAAAGACACAATGTATTTTAGGATCCTTAAACGCACTATTAAATGTAGTTATCTGCTGTCTGTGACCCATCAGACTCCGTGATCTAAGTGATAGATAAGTGATAGAGAATGAGATTGTGTGTGACACAAGCAGATCTCAGTAGCCATTGACTACCATAGTATTTTTCCCTCCACTATGGTAGTCAATGGCTGCCGAGATCTGCTTGGTTACAAACATTCTTCCAAATATCATCCTTTGCGTTCAGAAGAAGAAAGAAATTGATACAGGTTTGAAACAACCTGAGGGTGAGTAAATTATTTGGGTGAACTATCCCTTTCAGGTCCTTGTTTAAAGCAAACGTTTGTGAAGCTCAAACTGAAGTCCAGCTCGAGTCTGTCTGATGCCGCAGCGAAAGCCCGGCTCCTGACGCAGGTGAGAGAGAGAGAGAGAGAGAGAGAGAGAGAGAGAGAGAGAGAGAGAGAGAGAGAGAGAGAGAGAGAGAGAGAGAGAGAGAGAGAAACAGACAAAAATCTGAGTGCATTCATAGAGGTTTTAAGAGATATGCTTGTTTCAGCTGGAATCTGTTCTGGCGGGAAGAGGGATTTCAAACGTGACACTGCGCTGGTCTCAACTGCCCAAACAGGAAGTGATGCGGAAGGAAGCTGTGCCTGGTGAGTGTGTTCATACAAGAAACACTGGAAAACTGAACAAGAATGCTGATTCATTAAAAATACACTACAAATGAAATAGGAAACAACATCTTTATAATGTAATTAACTTTTCATCTACAGCTCAATGTGCTCAAAGAAGGAGGTGATGACGGGGTAACATTTGGGTCAGTTCTTCAAGCCTCAATGTTGATCATCATAAAGTTGTTTGTGAAAATTAAAAAACTATGCATGCTCAAACTCTGAAGTTGTTTTAAAGAAATTTGTATGGCATAAAGTGCTATTATTAAACTTAAAACTTAATTTGACCATTTAAAGCAGTGGTATTTTATTAATAAAATGAATCCATGGTGCCTAAATGTGGAAGGAGACTGCAATGCCTGCTTAATCTCAAAACTAGGGTTTGTAATGATCGAGCTGACCAATAAAGAAGACCCTCCTTTGTTCTACAAATTTAAACCCAAGTAGCACCTTAATGCATAAATCTGAGGCCATATCAGGAAACAGACACTTGTGAAGATAGAGCCAAGGCCTGAAATCCACAGAGCTAATGTAACTGACACTAGCGGCTGTGGCATTTAGCGTGACTCTGGACATGGGCTAAAGTACTCTCTGGACACAGGCTAAAGTCCTCGCTGGACGCGGGTTGAAGTCCTCTCTGGACTCTAGACACAGGCTGAAGTCCTCTCTGGACTCTGGATATGGGCAGTAAACCTGGATGTGACGGCCATCCAGGCTGAAACCCCCAGGCTTGACCCCACTGCAGAGATGCCAGCTGCTCACACCAAACAAAGTGGCTTGTCCTCCAGACTCGATGCCTGTTTCAAGTACCTATGGACCGTCATATGCAACGATCATGGCTACTGGAAACTCTGGAATGGCATCGATGGCAGCTAAAAACTCTGGTGTGGTGGCTACTGGATCGACTCCCACAGTCAATACTGAGCCGCTCAGCTGCAGTGCAAGACCCATGTAGCATTCCAACGTCCAGTCAGGGTCCCATAGCAGCATGCGTGAACGGAACGGCTCTGATAATACCCCCCGAAAGAAGATCATCAGGCATACTTTGTCCATCTTAGCAAACCCGATCAATTCCAGCACATATTCCTCAGTGCTGTGCTCGCCTTGACAGAGACACATTAATTTCTCCGAGCTGGATCCATTTCAGGTCAGTCGTTCTGTCATGGAACACAAGGGAAATCAAAGACGACAGGCAGGGATAAGGACCCAAATGCAGGAGATTTTAATGAAGATAAACAATCGTAACATAAATCAGGAACAAAATAACACTTAGAAAAAACAAAAAGAAAACACGGGGAAACACAGACACCTGCATGACATCACACGACAGAGAACCAGAGAATACAAGGGCTATAATAAAAACCTGTCTCCAGCGTAATGTCTCCGTTATTTCAAATTATTTATTAATAATTATTTAATCGATACATCATCCTCAATAAACTCGTCTCCGGCGTGTTGGCTCAGATCTTTCGAATATTCAGATCGATTATGACCTCTGACCTTTAAAATAATAATTTTAATAATAAGCTGTTTGTTAAATGGCCAGAGGAGAACTGGCACCCCGACTGAGCCTGGTTTCTCCCAAGGTTTCTTTTTCTCCATTAGGTCTCCTGATGGGGTTTTGGTTTCCTTGCCACTGTCGCCTCTGGCTTGGTTTGCTCAGTTGGGGAAAAAACTATTTTTCAAATAAATTTAAAAATAAATCTAATTATTAAACTAAATTAACCATATAGACCAAATTACTGATCTAAAGCCCACATTGTTTCTGTATGATAATCGAAATATATTCTGTTGCATTATTTTTCTGTTTAACACTGTGAAGCTGCTTTGAAACAATCTGCATTGTTAAAAGCGCTATATAAATAAAGTTGACTTGACTTGACTTGACTATTTAAACGGAGGTAAACAAGCTTAACAAGGGAAACAGACACACCTGAGGCCTGTTGCATGAAGCTAGCTGAACAAAGTCTGAGTTTCAGAGTAGGTTTAGAGTTGACAAATCCAGATAAATCTAACCTGGTTTAGATCAAGTTCAATTTGTTTCTCAAAGCTTGGTATAAACTTTCTCTGTCAACTCAGGTTCAATCCAGAGTTTGCAATTAACACTGAAGCGCGTGCACCTGAAAGCGTGACACATGGGGCAAACAGCCAATCACAGAGTCCGTTCGATACACTTCTCTTCTGAAGATTGAGAGATCGTTCTGAAGATTATCATGAAATTAAATGTGTTTAAAGCAGGAATAAACACTTCTGCTGCAGCGTCAATTTAAGAAGGCAGCTGAAAGAATATCTGACTATATCAATGCATGATGTGAATCAAAGAAATATGCCTAATAATTAAAGGTTCACAAAGAGCTCAAATAAATACACGTTGTTTGAAAGAATTATGAATGCATGTTTTATATTTATATTAATATTTGGCTACTTGTCAATATAATATAATTATATGAATATATTATGTGAATTAAAAGTAATTATAATTCATATATTATAAATATTATTAATAATTTGCACCAAAAGATGAGCAATTTTGTCTCTAAAGTTTTTTTCACTATAAACTACTTTAATTTGAGAGATACAGGTGGTGTGAGTTTTACTTGCAGCTGATTGGTCCAGTTTGAGTTTGTGATCTCTAACCCAGAATAAAACCGGCTCCAGAGCAGGTTAGCTGTGTAGTGTAAGTTACCATGGTGATTAACACTGCTAAAAACCAATCCACCTTCTTAAGCCCGAAAAAACAGAGTTTGCTCAAACTAATCTCAAACTTACCTGGGTAGCAACTGAAGCCAGCTTTGTGCAACAGGCCACTGGAGCAGACAAATTAAAATGGAAAAAACTACAACATGGCCACAGGAAACAGGACACAGAGACATTTCAACATAAAAGTCCCACAGAGCGCAAGACAGAATCAGATCTGACAATTTGAGCTTCCTCAAGAAACCAATGTGGTTCATTCTCATTTTAAGCAGCACATTTGAGCTTCTGCGAGTTTTGTTCTTGCGTATCAAGCAGGTTCGGTTGAGACATTTCGGACTCATTCATCAAAGTTGAACTTACCCACACCACAGGTGTGGTGGTGTGGGTAAGTTTAAGGGTAAAGTTAGGGAAAGGTGTGGTGGTGTGGATGAGTTTAAGGGTAAAGTTAGGGACAAGTGTGGTGGTATGGGTTAGTTTAAGGGTAAAGTTAGGGACAGGTGTGGTGGTATGGGTCAGTTTAAGGGTAAAGTTAGGGACAGGTGTGGTGGTAAGTTTAAGGGTAAAGTTAGGGACAGGTGTGGTGGTATGGGTCAGTTTAAGGGTGAAATTAGGGACAGGTGTGGTGGTATGGGTCAGTTTAAGGGAGAAGTTAGGGACAGGTGTGGTAGTATGGGTCAGTTTAAGGGTGAAGTTAGGGACAGGTGTGGTGGTGTGGGTAAGTTTAAGGGTAAAGTTAGGGACAGGTGTGGTGGTATGGGTCAGTTTAAGGGTAAGTTAGGGACAGGTGTGGTGGTATGGGTGTTAGACAGGTGTGGTGGTGTGGGTAAGTTTAAGGGTAAAGTTAGGGACAGGTGTGGTGGTGTGGGTAAGTTTAAGGGTAAAGTTAGGGACAGGTGTGGTGGTACGGGTAAGTTTAAGGGTAAAGTTAGGGACAGGTGTGGTGGTGTGGGAAAGTTTAAGGGGTTAGAGACAGGTGTGGTGGTATGGGTAAGTTTAAAGGTGAAGTTAGGGACAGGTGTGGTGGTGTGGGTAAGTTTAAGGGTAAAGTTAGGGACAGGTGTGGTGGTGTGGGTAAGTTTAAAGGGTAAAGTTAGGGACAGGTGTGGTGGTATGGGTAAGTTTAAGGGTAAAGTTAAGGACGGGTGTGGTGGTGTGGGAAAGTTTAAGGGTAAAGTTAGGGACAGGTGTGGTGGTGTGGGTAAGTTTAATGGTGAAGTTAGGGACAGGTGTGGTGGTGTGGGTAGTTTAAGGGTAGGGTTAGGGACAGGTGTGGTGGTGTGGGTAAGTTTAAGGGCAGGGTTAGGGACAGGTGTGGTGGTGTGGAAAGTTTAAGGGTAAAGTTAGGGACAGGTGTGGTGGTGTGGGTAAGTTTAATGGTAAAGTTAGGGACAGGTGTGGTGGTGTGGGAAAGTTTAAGGGTAAAGTTAGGGACAGGTGTGGTGGTGTGGGTAAGTTTAATGGTAAAGTTAGGGACAGGTGTGGTGGTATGGGTAAGTTTAAGGGTAGAGTTAGGGACAGGTGTGGTGGTGTGGGTAAGTTTAAGGGTAAAGTTAGGGACAGGTGTGGTGGTGTGGTAAGTTTAAGGGTATAATTTAAATTAAAGTATAATTTTTTTTATTATAAATGCAACTACAGAAATTAAATACAGATGTTATTGCATGCAGGTAATTTTTCAAATGTAAGTACAATGTAAAAACATGTATGTACACAATAAGTGCACTGTATCAAATGACTAATTTAAATGTTAGTACATAGTAGTTAAGGCCACCTAATATAAAGTGGGTCCGAGAAACTGCTAGAAAATGAAATGCAAGACATACAGTGTAGCAGCAAAACCTAAACATTTGTGGGTTGGATCAACAGATTTACAGTGAGTCAGTCAAAGTTAACCAGGTTAATATAATGGCAGGACTGAAGACATTTATCATCTGTGACGCACATGATGTGAAATTATTCTTACATTTCATTCTCTGGAGTGCAAATAAAGTGTTTTTTTTATTACATACAATGTCAGAAGCATCATGCCCATTCAATAAGTGGATTTTGAATTTGTATCTCTTGTGAAGAGAGTTTTATTTAGTATATATCTGTACCAAATTTCATACTCGTATGTGAAACGTATCGCAAATGATGCTTGAGTGGTAAATGTTCACCACTTTTGACACGTGTGCTAAGTTTCAAGAGTTTTTCTGTATGTTTAGGCCCTCAAAAATGCTATTAATTTAAGATAATAATAATAATAGACTGAGCAATTACAATAGAGTCCTCAGACCATCGGTACTCGGGCCCTTACTCGTTTGACACAGTTCCCACAGTCTAAATATGGTCATCAGTTCTACCCCTCTTTATCCAACATTATCTAGTAGGAATTAAATGATTTTATTTTTAATTTTTATGTATTTAAGTTCATACAACAAGATCACAACAAAATTTCAAACCTATTAGATTTTGTTGGAAAAACTTAATTTTCGGTAATTTAATTAAGTTCCTTTCTAAATATTTTTTTATTAATATTTAGAATTAGTTTTTATTTTTATATTTTCCATTTTCATTTGAGTAATTTTTGTTTGTCATTTTATAAGATTTTGTTGTTTAAATTTTTTGTTGAAATATAAAATGTTTTTTTTTTATATATTTTATTTTTATTTCAGTTAATGTTTATTTTATTTATATGTTTCCTGCTTCCTGCTTAGCTATTGTTCGTACACGCCGCGCTTTTGGTTTTATATTTTATCTCATAATTTCAACCTCAGTAAATCAGCACAGTGCTCAAATGACAAAGCTTGACTTCAATGATAAAATTAGAAACTCTGGTGACTGGATTACTACAAAAAAGCAGAATATTTCATCCCACCAGCCTCCCACTGCCATCAGCTTAGATTCCAGAGAAGGGAAAACAGCTGCCTACATTCAAAAGGATAAGAAAAATGCCTCTTCTAGAATCTACTTGCTGCACAAACTGCCACAGACTTTTACAGAGGATTGCAGTTCTTGAAACAAAGTTATTTGCTGAACCACCAAACCAGATGAATCAAACAGCAGAGCTTCATCATGAAAGCCCTCTGCACACTGGTGAGTCCCATAAATATAGTGCTACTCAACAGGAGAAACAAGTAACTGATCAATACACTAATCGATGGAACAAACAGGAGCAAGACCCAAAGACACTCGAGACATCAGATTGTCACGAGCATCACATACTGCCACAGTAGCATGCTCTACCCCAGACACAAGGATTGCAAACGCTGATTTCCTACCACCAACTATACATCTTGAAAACAGATTAATGAATGTGGGGGATGAATCCCCAAACCTGATGAATGTGATCGAACACAGATCATATCAGCCTGCAGCTAACACTGATGCCAACAGGCGCTCAAGGTCGAGCAGACAGCGGCACTCAGCTCAGAGCGCAGCTGAGCCAGGACTCTGATAGTGGGGGACTCCACAGTCAGAAACATTAGCAGCAGGGATACAACTACATGCTGCCTTCCACAAGCTACAGTTTCTGACGTAAACAGGAAATTCAGAACATTCTGATGAAACATAAGACTGCAAATCGACAAATCATTCATGTGGGGAAGAATAATATTCAAAGAGAGCAGTCAAAACTCATTAAGAGGGGATTTCAATGTACTTTTTGAAACACTTGGAAAACTAAATGTTCAGCCGTTCATCAGTGGACCACTTCCAGCAAGAGGAACAAATAGGTTCTCACGGTTACTTGGGCTTAATACATGGCTGCAAAAAAACCTGCAACATGAAGGGTGTGAACTTCATCAACAACTTTAGTCTCTTTAAAGTCAGAGACAACTGTTTACATCAAATGGCCTCCACCCAAACAAACTTGCTGCAAGAGTGCTAAAGGACAATAATTATTTTTCCCTTCATCATATTTCAGCTGTGTGTGCCAACCCACTCAACCTGGATGGCAGACACACACCTGAACAGACTATGGACGACCACAGGACTTCATTTCAGCATCTGAATGGACATGCAGCTGACACACTCCACAAGGACACTGATAACACCACGCAGCCACAACAGCCACTGCTCACAGACACACTCCCAGCTGAGTCCCGCCCACAGAGCTCACCACAGACAGACTGTGACTGTCAAGTTGTGTGTGTGTTTTATGGCTGACCACAGCCCTGCAGAAACTTGAAACCTGCTTTTTCCTTGATGAACGCAAAGGACAACTCAAAACTGTTCACTTTATGATTTATTTTCATAAGGATATAACAGAATAGGTTGATAACCTTTAAAATACACAAACAAAAACCATGAATTAAAAATAAATCTCAATTTTCACTTTCTCAAAATAAGTACAAATAAATTTTACTGAATCCTCAAATTAAACCAAACAATCATTTAGTCATTTAGATTAACCTAGGATTGTTTTAATAGTTAACAATCAATCCCATGATTAAACTTATCTAAATTCAACAATGCACATGCTTAGACCTTCAAGTACTATGTTCACATAATAAAGTATTCACTATTTAACTTAAATTTTATTTTACAACTAAACAAAAAGTAATATAAAAGCATGAATTTAACAGATTTCAACACATTCCATCACATTCTGTCCTACCAGTTGCGTCTTTGGATGATCAGGAGCTGTGATCATTAGTATCTCCTTTTAGGAATGAGTAAGAGAACCAAGTGAGCTTTTACCCAGCATCTCAATGCCATGCACATGCCCTCCTTATGGGTGCACAGGTAAATATGGTCCCCAGAGCACTTCCTGTAAGTTGGTTTCAACAGCTCCGGTTGCATGGTTGCCCCCTGCAGTTTGGGAGTGCTTTGAGTGCCCTGAATGATTTTAGGCTTGAGTGCTCAGTATCGCTTGTCATCATGAATTGACACAACAGTTACGGATTAGATTCAGAACCCAAGAATGACAGTGGACAAAAAAAAATGAACAGCAAAGCCAGGATAACATATTTCAGCTTCTGATAACACCAGAGCAACAGTCCCCTTCACCAGACATGTTATTCCTCTCTCCAGCATCCCCGCTTCTGAGCTTCTCAGAGAAAACGGAGGAACTGGTTTATGCTGGAACCAGACTATCACACTCGATTGCTGCGAGCCCCCAGATATCAACCAAAAAGCGCCGAGCCCCACAATCATCAAAGCCTGTGGGCCCAGCTCGCTCTCAGCCTCCTCCTGTGAGATTTCTTCGGTCACAACGCCAGGGCACTCTCCCTCCTCCATCTGTTGTAGGTGAACCTAAAACAACTGATACCAGCTCTCAGTGATGTGTGTTGGGTCCCCGCTATGATAACAGTAACTTTATCAAATGTTTACAGAACAAGTGAGAACCCAGTGTGCCTGTCTCTCTCTCTATTTCTGTTCTGTTACGTGATAGAAAGTGTAAGACCTTCTCTGACCGTATAGCAAACCCATCTAATCTGCTGCCTATTACATGTCAAACTAAGATTACTGTGGGGCTAAAAATAAATACTGTTAAGTTAGCACTTTTAAACATCCGTTCACTTAAGAACAAATCATTTCTAGTCAACGACTTAACCACAAACAACCTAGATTTTTTTGCTTCTAAATGAGACGTGGCTAGAAGAAAACTGCAGTGCAACAGTCCTCAATGAAACAGCCCCTCCTAACTTTACTTTTATGAGTGTGTGTAGAGCGTTTAGGAGGGGTGGAGGTATTGCTGCTCTTTTTAAAGATGTCTA
Organism: Gobiocypris rarus; assembly: GCA_023029165.1. Taxonomy (NCBI): domain Eukaryota; kingdom Metazoa; phylum Chordata; class Actinopteri; order Cypriniformes; family Gobionidae; genus Gobiocypris; species Gobiocypris rarus. The sequence goes on from CM040912.1 coordinate 57,716,187, forward strand.
TCAATGTAAGCAAGTATCATTTGGTGACTATCTGTCTTTTGAATATCTGGGTATTGTGTTAAAAGGTGCTCCACGCATCCTGCTTATCATTGTTTACAGGCCTCCAAAATACTCTCCACCCTTTGTTGAGGACTTTACAAAGCTGTTATCAACAATTTCCTCAGAGTTTGACTGTTTTGCTATTGCTCGGGATATTAACATTCACATTGACAATGCTGAATCTGGTCAGTGAATTTTTAAATCTGGTTTCGAACACATCACAGCACAGAAACAGCACTTATGAAGATAATAAATGATATTCGCCTCAATACAGATACAGGCAAAACATCAATTCTGGTGCTACTCGACCTCAGTGCTGCATTCGACACTGTTGACCATAACATACTTCTTGACAAGCTGGAAAACTGGGTCGGACTTTCTGGGATGGTCCTTAAATGGTTCAGGTCGTACTTAGAAGGGAGAGGTTATTATGTGAGTATAGGTGACCATAAGTCTGACTGGACATCCATGACATGCGGAGTCCCACAAGGGTCAATTCTAGCACCACTCCTATTCAACCTGTACATGCTGCCACTGAGCCAAATAATGAGAGAGAACCAAATGGCTTACCACAGCTATGCTGACGACACCCAGATCTACTTAGCACTATCACCTAATGACTATAGCCCCATTGACTCCCTGTGCAAATGCATTGATGAAGTTAACAGCTGGATGAGCCAAAACTATCTCCAGTTAAACAAAGACAAAACTGAAATCATTACATTTGGAAACTAAGATGAAATTCTCAAGGCTAAAGTTCTAATAACAAAAAAAAAATTAAGTCAGTGAGGTGTCAGGTGTGACTGTGGCAATGGAAAATGGTTTACATAGCTTAGCAGAATTTTGCTTTGGGCCCCAGGGAAGTCAGGATCGGCTTTGACGCCGACGCACTGAAGCTTTCTTTGTTTAAATTAGCTCAAAATTACTGTCAGATGTAAGTATTTACCTTGACAAACTATACATCATTAAAAATATCTAAGACTAAAGATGCAATTTTTTTACATGTTTTATTCTCAAAATCTTATAGTGACCGTAATTTGTTAATATGTGTCAGGAGTAATGAATATGAAAAGGGCGTCGGTACCTTTTGATTGTAATATGCGAGTGAGCTGCACTCATTCATAAAAAACTCCTCTGTGCTCGTGCACACATAAAGAAGAGACCCACCATGTGACATTCAGGAAGTATCTCTGGCATACTCAAAGCTTCAAGAGATCACTGTGACATGCAAATAGACACGTTTGAAGACAATAACACAGTCGCGACGAAATATGGTTTGTCTGTGTTCTTTATGCCATGTTGGGTGTTTTCATAATAGATTATATTTATAATGCAATGCTATTCGACATAGCTTTCATCATTGTGCAGAATATCTAAAATGTATATATTTTGTCTGATTTTTTGACCCGAAGCCACTTGAGATCACAGAAGCTTATTTAAAACACTCAACTTGTGATATAAAGTAAATTTGGAGCAAAAACATGGTTTTAATCTCATAAATTGATGTTTTGATGGTGTGCTAAGCTAACATGCTAGCTATCTTAAGATGCTCCTGCCACCTGAGGAGTTAATTTTATGAATAATTTTTAATAGTAAAACTCACTGAAATGTTTCTATTTTCAAGAAGGGCATTGATACAGTTTGGAAGGTGAAGGGAGACGTTTGATCAATGAAATTAGGTTTGAATAGAGAGTCGTCAGTGATTTCAATTTAATTTTCATAATAATATTTCATATGAATACATTTCAAATAACTTTACAAACATTTGAAGTTTTTTATTGCTATGTTTGATTATGAAAATAATAATTATTTTGACAGTATTTTACAGTAAACTGCCAAGTGTCTGCTTTCAAATGAGACCATACTAAAGCTTTTAGTGCAAAGGATTCATGAACTGTACCTGTTTTGGTCTGAGTATGACATTTCTTAGGATTTTTTCAAAAGCAGGGGTGCAGCCTAACAAGTTAAATAATGTGTGTGTATTTTGGGGCTTGCAGATTAAATATTTTGCATATAATATATCGAGATATATTTTTTGCTCCATATCGCCCATCCCTACTTACACCTAACGCGATGTATAGGAGCATCGCAAGCTTTGATGCCTCTTGCGGATAGGGCTGGGCAACAACACATTTCAGATGGTGTTAAAACATTATCCGCCTCAATCGAGAGCATACATTTGATTTTATGCCAGCATGGTGTTTCCATCCAGAGTTTTTATTATGCAAAAGATTCACATAAAAATGCTCTTCTTAATGCATTTTCTAGGAAATCTGGCTGTAGATGGAGCTGCTACACAGTCTTCAACATCTGGGGACTGGTTTACTGAAAAGGCCATTGATGGTAATCGAGGTCTCCAGCAGGTGAAAACAAGATGCTCCTCCAATCCCATGTTAGACTCTTAATGTTAAAAGAATGTGGCACCTCAAACACAAATGTGAATGTGATTATATGACAGTATCTCTATCTCCATCTGTTTCTCTCTCTGTCTGTAGATGTGCTGTTATTCCTGCTATTCCAGCAGGCGAGTCTTACAGCAACTCATGTGGTGAGATGGAGGGATGTCATGTAAATCTCATCATTCCTGGAGACATGAAGACACTCACTCTCTGTGAGGTGAAGGTTTTTGGAAAAGGTAGCCTTTGCAACTGTTGTATTGGTTTATAATATTTACTCTGTCTGGCCAGTATGATGGAATTCAGGGGTGTCATGCAGAATTCCAGAATAGTCCTGCATTGATTCAGTCTTCCACACATTCTGTAGTTTATAGAAACAAAATATTTTAAAGCATTTAAGCACTGACATCGCAAGGAAAACTGCACCTTATATTGGCGTTCGACAGTGCATTTTGTGTAACAGAAGTTGTTCTTTTAAGTTCAGAGTTCAGTCAATTGGTAGAAGTCAATTTAACATAAGGATAAAAATTTATATTTTGTAAAATTTTGGATGGATTCCCCATCTACCTGCACGCAAATACTCACTGGTTCTGCATGAGTCATCCAGGCTGTGTGACAAACTTTAGCTTCAAAACAAAGAAATTCACCAAAAGACAACAACTTTCATTTTGTACCAACAATATTCAAAAATTAGAGTATACTTATATATATACACACGTGTTGACTATGCTATCGGATAGAATGTGTCCTCAAATTCTATTTGAAAAGAATATTGCTGCTTCCATAGGCAAACTTAAATATATATTTTACAAACTATAGATGTTTTTGCTTGTAATTACCTGTATTTAAATAACAGAATCACTAAACAGTGTAGTCAATCAGCATTTGGGGGCATATTTCCATTTTATCATGAAATTAAAACGATACATGCCGAACAGATCACTGTATAGGCGAGTGAACGCAATCATCCTTTCATAAAGAATAAACATGAATGAACATCTGAAGTAGAGCTGAAGATCGTTTTTATACAGGTCCTTCTAAAAAAAATAGCATATTGTGATAAAAGTTCATTATTTTCCATAATGTAATGATAAAAATTGAACTTTCATATATTTTAGATTCATTGCACACCAACTGAAATATTTCAGGTATTTTATTGTTTTTAATCTAAAAAAATAGCATATCATGAAAAGGTTCTCTAAACGAGCTATTAACCTAATCATCTGAATCAACTAATTAACTCTAAACACCTGCAAAAGATTCCTGAGGCTTTTAAAAACTCCCAGCCTGGTTCATTACTCAAAACCGCAATCATGGGTAAGACTGCCGACCTGACTGCTGTCCAGAAGGATTTTCCCAGTACTGGTATGCCGCAGCTCCCTAGACAGAGGAGACTCTCTCGCTTTTACAGAGATCATTGAGTCTCGACCACAACATCACGATGGTCATGTTCCCAGGGAACATGACATATCCACAAACACTGCCCGAACGTGCTGATGCCCAAACACGTCAAGCAGTGATCGCACCCATCAGACAACGGAGATCGATCGCACCCGGAAGTGCGCGGGCGAACCGTCTTTAAAAAGATGTGCCATGTGCAACCTCTTTTTGTGAGAGGAAAGCTCTGCAGAGTGCACTTATATACCCACATGGTGGGGCGGAGTTACGCATGCAAATTCCACATGCCCATGGTGTCTGAGTAATTAGAACCTTATTTCCAGCAAAAATAACTACATTGTGTGGTATACCTTTATTGTGAAATTAAAATGAGTCTTTTACTCTCAAAATCTTACTCTAAGATTTTAGTCATATCGCCCACCTAATATCAAATAATAATAAAGTATCTTCAAATTAATATATTTTTGTCAGAGAGAGGTGCGTTAATATTGTTTTATGAATGCACATTCAACTTATAATGTGTCTTTATATGTGTTATGCATTTACATAAATGTCTGAATGTGTTACTGCTTGTTTGTTAGGTCCTTTTCTTTAAAAACAAACGTTTGTGTCACATGCCTGTCCTGTCTCGTGTTGCACATGTGGTGTTTTGTCATGTTAGGCCATGTTCCGCTGGATTGTGTTCCGGAGGTCGCGAAACGGAGGAGGAGAAGGAAAGCTCCCTTCGTGACTGTTCCAGTGGTGGTCCCAGTTCCGTGGATCGTCCCAGTTCCGGTGGATCGTGTTCCGGTGGATCGTGTTCCGGTGGTCCCAGTTCCGGTGGATCCTGTTCCGGTGGTCCCAGTTCCGGTGGATCGTGTTCCGGTGGTCCCCGTTCCAGTGGTCCCCGTTCCAGTGGTCCCAGTTCCGGTGGATCGTGTTCCGGTGGTCCCCGTTCCGGTGGATCGTGTTCCGGTGGACCCAGTTCCGGTGGATCGTGTTCCGGTGGTCCCAGTTCCGGTGGATCGTGTTCCGGTGGTCCCAGTTCCGATGGATCGTGTTCCGGTGATCCCCGCGCCGGTGGAATGTGTTCCGGTAGTCCCCACGCCGGTGGATCCTGTTCCGGTGGTCCCAGTTCCGGTGGTCCCCGCGCCGGTGGATCGTGTTCCGGAGGTCCCAGCGCCGGTGGATCCTGTTCCGGAGGTCCCAGCGCTGGTGGATCCTGTTCCGGTGGATCCTGTTCCGGTGGTCCCAGTTCCGGTGGATCGTGCTCCGGAGGATCCTGTTCGTGGATCCTGTTCCGTGGTCCCGTTCCCGTGGATCCTGTTCCGGTGGATCCCCGTTCCGGTGGTCCCCGTTCCGGTGGATCCTGTTCCGGTGGTCCCAGCGCCGGTGGATCCTATTCCGGTGGATCCCGTTCGGTGGTCCTGCCCGTGGATCGTGTTCCGCCCCAGCCGCCTGAACTTTGTGTTCCCGCCCTCCCTTGTTTTCCCCTTCCTTGTCCGCCCTGGTCTGTCCCCTCTGCCCCATCCTGGTCTGTCCCCGCCCCATCCTGGTCT